>CAJHQP010002536.1:0-84054 GCA_905132765.1 Moricandia arvensis
GAAAAAGGTCAATGACCCGACCCGAGTGAAAAGAACCGCACCGACAAGTTGACGATAGGAGACCCAGTGGCTGTAATGGCACAAGTTTCTATGAGGATATATCAGTGCGTTGGATAGCCTGACACACGAGAAAGCTGATCTTACCCGTTGCTTTGTACTATATTACATCGCCCCGTTTTAAGTATCACTGATCCGTAGCAGAAAGTCTTAAACCTTTCAAGCTCTTCTCTCTCTCTCCTTGGGTAATTTTTCTTTCTTCTTGAAACTATGTTGAGACTTGGTTTATCTTTTGTGAAGAACTAGAAGTGTTTGTGTTTTGCTCTTGACTGCTGCTCTGTTTTCTGGGAATGACTGTTTGGATTTGGCTGTTGTGTGGCTCAATTTAGTTAATATAAGTGAACTTGGAACATTGTTATTTGGACCAAAATAGAAACAGTATTGCATGTTATAAAGTTCAAATCAAATAGCTTCCTCTTTTGTTCAAACGGGGTTGATTTTTGAGATTTCATTTGTTTCTTGGTTAAGTGATTATACGGTTGATATCTAGTTCTTGAAGGTAATCTTTTTGTTGTTGTTGTTGTTGTTGTTGTTCATAGCCTCTGGCTAAATACTCGTAAACAATCCGAAAGCATGAGTGTTTTAACCATAATTAGACTTAAAGAGTCATCATTTGGTTTTTTAGAAGTGTAAGTTTTAGGAATCTCATAAGGATTGCATTTGATAAGTTGTTTTGTAATTGAAGTGTTTCTTGAGCCTGAGAATTTGATCTTAATCTCAGCCCCTTCCAGGTCTGCTTTTAACACAATCTATACAAACAAGTTTCACATGACTTTGTTTATAAACAATATATTTTGATTTTATCTTGTCCTATGTTATATCCCTCATTGAACGCTTATCTTGAACTTACATATGAGTCTTTGTGGTTGTCATCTGCTAGTAATGATTTTTCTTTCTAGTTCAGTTACTAACTCTAACCCCTTATCATTCCAAATACAGAACACAATCTCCCATGGCTGCATTTGCAACAGCAGAAGCATGTGACAGCAACGCAGAACTAATAACAAACGGAGACCTACGAGCTCTCCACCCAATCTTCAAGATGTATGGCCAAAGAAGATGCTTCTCAGGACCGATCGTGACACTCAAGGTATTTGAAGACAATGTCCTGGTCAGAAACCAACTAGAGACAAAAGGAGAAGGTGCAGTCTTAGTTATAGACGGTGGTGGAAGCATGAGATGCGCGCTTGTTGGAGGAAACCTTGGACAGTTAGCTCAGAACAACGGGTGGTCTGGGATTGTGGTGAATGGATGCGTTAGAGATGTGGATGAGATCAATGACTGTGATGTTGGTGTTAGGGCATTGGGTTCTAACCCCTTGAAGTCTAGTAAGAAAGGTCATGGTGAGAAGAATGTGCCGGTTTATATTGGTGGGACTTTGATTAGAGATGGAGAATGGCTTTATGCTGATAGTGATGGTATCTTGATCTCCAAGACCGAACTCTCCGTTTGATTCAGAATGTTCAGTGCCACTGTCTAAGAGATACTTGTAGTATCATACTCTCGGAGCAAGCTGGTTCATTTCGAATTTGTAATAATCGGTTTTAATATTCTAAAAGGAAAAAAACATTATGTGCAATTTGTGAACTATATAATAATAATTGCAAAAATATTTTTATTTCTCTTATTCGAAACGAGCTAAGACTTAGGTGGTGTTATTCAATGATGTATTTTAATAGAGTTCAAATTCAAATACAATCCACTGTTATTCGAACGATGATTATAAACTCTATTTTAAAATCTGGTGTTATTCAATGAATGATTTAAATTCTGTTTTTAAAATTCAGTGTTATTCAACTTTTAAGAATTTTAAATTTCTTTGTATTTTGGATTGATTTCAAATCATTTCTTATGGATTTCCATGAATAAATAACTGAATTCAAAATCCAATATATACTGCAGAGATTTTAGAATCCATCAAGTTAAACTATCTTAAAATTTTAAAATTTGATAGATTATAAAACATTATAAATTGATTTTAAATCACTTATTGAATAACACCCCCTTATATTTATTTTGCTACTTCCATGTTTTTACTTTTTTTTTCTAACTGACGTGTTTTTATGTTCTTTAATTTTTAAAAGATGTGAATCATGTGACAAAAATGGTAAAAGGTAAAGTTGGTATAAATGTATAAGTACTACTCTTAATGGGGGTTAATGGTTTATGTATTTTAATGGATTTAGAAATTTAAACTAAATCAAGTGTTATTGGTTCTATAATTTTACAATCCATATTGAAATCATGTGTTATTGATTTCATGATTTATAAATTCTAATTTAAATTAGGTGTTATTCAATCATTCGGATTTATTAATGAATTTGATTTCATAATAGATTTGAATAGATTTGTATGGATTTCTTTGTAAGAAATACAAAGATTCAAATCCAAGGAAAAACCTCCGAATTTGTAAATAGTAATTAAAATTTATATGTTAGATTTGAAAATTTATATATTTTACATTGATTTGTAAATACTATATTGATTTCTAATTACATTAAAATACATAAACCAATAACTCCTCCTTAGTTTAAAGCGATCAATGAGTCGAACATTCTATAAGTAGGTTAGTTGACTATAGTATAATACAAATCTATATCTAATCTTAGTAATCTGTTTAATTTTTTGTGAAAAATTGTGGCAATATACTTATGCTTTATGAACACTATATACTAAAACAAAACTGTTTAATCGAATCTAAGCGAAATAAAATTTATCCTTGTTACTTCTCTTTTCAGTTCTTTGGTTTTGAAGAGATGTGTGATTAGATATGTGGTATAACAAAAGGTGCTCTAAACTTAGTTTTCTCGTCAAGAGGTTTGATTGAATTTTAAAGAGATCAATAAGTCAAACACATGCGTATAGACAAGATTTTTTTTTCTTTTCTAATGACTATCTTCTTGTATAATTACATTTCGGTTAACAATCTCATTATGCGAAAGATTTTGACATTTCCAGTACATCTTTCATATTAATTGTGTAAATTATTGTAGTGATATTTTGGTTACTCTGAATTAAATAGACAAGTATGAATGACACTGTACCGTATACTTGAATTTGAATTTATGATATATGGAAATTTGAAAGAGTATATATCGTGGTGGACCAACCACCTTAATGGAATTGGAACATTTCAATGAAATTTCATCTCAAAATAAAATCATTTTCATACCTAACCAAAATAGGATCAGATTTATTTGTCACGTTAATCTCGGTTCCCTCATTCTTTTTTCGACCCACATACATCGTACGGAATATCGGTGCTCCCCGTCAATAAAATAAAATTTGGTGTTTCCCAAAAGAGCGGTGTAAAGAATAATTCAACATTTTAAAATAGTATATTCAAGACTAATTTTTATATTAAGTTGTGTATATATGTTCAACAATAAAAACAATTATATAAAGTTAGACAGACCACACCATCGCCATCCCAATTTCACAATTTAAAGTATGTGACATTTCAAATTTTCTCTAAATCCCTTGGTTTTTCCTCTCATTTACATATTATCCATAATAATCGTTCCTCAATTAATTTTAAGTATAATATTTCCTCCATTTTATTTTAATTACCGATTTGAATTTATGCACATAATTAAAAAATACTTAATTTTATATATTTCTAAAAATATCATTATTTTTAAATTTAAACATATTTCAACCAATAAAAATAGAATAATATATAAAATTAATAAATTTTGCACTAAAACCATAAAACAACACTTATTTGAAATGAAAATTGATCATTACAACAAAAATAAATTGAAACGGAAGAAATATGTATCTATCAAATCATTTAAATTAAATGTTATATATGTTTCAATATGTTATCAATATATACACAATACATACTTTTTCATAACCACAGAACAACACATACATATTGATATTTTATCAAATGAAATTAAACTCTTTTTTTTTTTAATTTTTGGAGGATACTCTAAACACAAATAAATTCATTTTGTTTTGTTTATTTGCTTGTCAATGTATCATTCATGAAATGGCGTGTAGCGAAGGAAGAATAGGACCTCCCCTAATAAGTCCATAGGGCATGTGGAATATGACTTATGAGAAAAATGATGTTTGACTAAAATCCTCATTTGTTTCGCCCTTTACGTTTCTACAAAATGACACTCCCCAACCTATTTTTAGTTGTTGATTTTACTTAATATCTCTAATAATGTGATGATAACGATAACTCTGGCTGTTAAGTGCATCCTATAACAGATAACAACTTATAAGATGTATATCTCATGGTTTATATCGATTATGTAAAAGTTCTTTTTGCTTTCAAATTAAGAGCTTGTGTGTTTTCTGTTTTTATCAAAAAATATATTTTGATAGAATCAACATATTGTCGGACACCTTGTTCTTTATGTATTTTCAGATTTAGAAAGCACATGCACTGAACTAACATATGGAATCGTCTATTCTCCTCTAGCTACCTCGAATCAGTATCAATTTTTTCATCTCTTTGGTTCATAATTCTTGGACCAGTTACATAATCTTGTTTTGACTTGAGTCGCATCAGATCTTCAGTACATCAATCTACATTGTCTTGAAAATATGATGGTCATTTGTTTGTTCTATATGTTATTAGGACCGATTTAAGAACAACGAGATGAAACATTCGTGTCGGTTCTTAAAATTTATGTGAATAATATGTGTAATTTTTTTGGCTCCTAAATTGATTTTTAAAAGTATATGTAATCGTTTTATCTAGGATCAATAATTATTTCAAACTCCACAAATCTTAAAACCGGTTATATATACTTTGGACTATATATAGACGCTGGGAGTCATAACTAGTTCCCATATCGTTTCCTGGTAGCATCAAGAAAAACATAGTCTTAATGTCATGTGGAGCCATCACCTCATGATGCATGTTCATGAGTCATCATTTGTTCATAAATTGTCTCGTCAATTAAAGAATTTCCTTTAATCTTATAAACTTTCCTCAAAGACTTGGTCCCAAAGATGATGTTAGTCAACCCATATCTTGTTTATAATCTCTTTTGCTTTCTAATGGTCGAGGTCGAACCATCGTCTTAAGAAAACATTGGTATCGCCCATGTTCATAAGACAGCGGAATTTCTGATAACTATTAAAAGAAAAACTATTGTTAATTATTTTCAGTAAAAAAAAAAAATTGTTAGTTATAAGTTAAATTTGATAAATATTTATATTTTGTATATTTTAAGTTAAGTTTGAAGAAACATCTATATTTTGTATATAAAACTGGTAGAGAAAACACACAGTAAATTAAATATTAGTGTTTCGTTCAGTTCAGGTTCAGAAGTGGACAATTTAAAAAAAAAAATAGTTAGGAGCAATGCTTAAAAATGATTATAAAACTCAAAACGGTTTAGGAATTCACACAGCTCACTTACAGACAGACCAAGAGAAAAGAGACGAGGAAGCAAACAAAATTTATTTACATTTTTTCTACTTTAACGTTTTTATTTTTTTCACTTTAGCTTATTTTATTAAATATTTTGTTTATTTATTACTTAGGGAACCTGATACCACTTTGATGTGCTAGTGGGTGGTTCTTGTTCATCTCTTTCTCTCTCTCTAAGAAAATCTTTTCTTCTGCCAAGAAAACCATTTTTGAAGTAATCAATCCTCTAAACTCTAAGGCCATCTCCATTAGGGGATTTAAAGGGGTTCAATGGGGAGGTTCACACGCTTCCCAAGATGAACCTCCTCCCAAAAGCTCCCCACCATGAACCTGTATCAACACTGTAGCGCGGGCCCCACGACACGTGGCGGCCCGCGATAGGTCCGTTTTTTTTTTTTTTTTTTTAAAAAAAAAGAAAAAAGAAAACATTTAATAAAAAAAAAATAAAAGTGTGAACCCCATAAGGGGTTCACTAATGGAGATGCCCTAAAGGTTTGTGTGTAGTTAGTGTTTTTTTTTTAAATCTCTGAACAACTCTTTTTTCTCTTCTTCTTCTTCTTCTTCTACTCCTATGTTTTTGTATTGTACCACAGATTTACAGTTTCTTGTTCTTACTTTCCTTTGAATCTTTTTGTAAAGATCCAAACATATTCAAATCAGTTCCAAAAAAAAGATCCAAACATATATGCTTCAAAACAATTATGCATGTGTTTACATATTTATATAAATCTCTGTAAGTTTTTATATGTAAGATCCAAATTAGTTTCATCACTTTATAAAAAGGGTTTGGTTTTGTTTTGTTTCTTGATTTTTATCCCCATATTTCTTGTTAAATCTCATGTTTCTTATGTTTTTTTCTTCTTCTTCTTTTATTTACAGGTAGTGATTCATTCTCTGGAACTGTGTTTTTAATGGTTTAGTTATCTTCTTTCCATGTGTTGTTTTTTTCTTCTGTCAATAGTTTTTTTTTCTTAAATTTGGTTCTTATGTCAATAGTTCTGAGAAAAAAAAACTGAATGATCTTTAGGCTATAGGATCACTCAGATGCTTGTTTAAATTCATCCATGGGTTATCCACAATCTCAATCTGTTCATCTCTTGTTGTGATGTCTTTAGTTTCATGTGGTTCATTGCATAAAATAACACACTCCAATCAAACTGGAAACTAATTGTTTTAGGGGAAATAGAAAATTTCTAGATTTAAAATTCATTCTTTTAACTGTTCATGTTTCTTTAGACCCTCTAGATACTTCAAAATCTCACGCACTAATCTTAATTTTATTCTCTGTTTTCTCTTCTTCACATGAAATAATAATAGTATTTTTTTCTAGAAAGATCTTCTCAACTTTCCTCTTGTAAGGTTTTCTTCAAACTGAAAAAACATTTTTTCAACACTTGCAGCTTTCACAGCCCCTCACAAATTTGGCATTTGTAAGAGATCTGGTATTATGAATAGTATCAGAGAGGTGAATAGTAACAGTGAAAGAACCAACAAATGTTCTTATCCATCATTATCTACTGATGAAGACTCTCCAAATAATCCATCATCTTCTTCCCATTTGTTGCATCTGCCCAAGTCTAGTGATGAGTTAGGTCAATCACATCTTTCCACTTTCTCCATCAGGTAATCTTGAAAGTCTTTTCTTTTTTTCTACTTTTTTGTTTTATGAAGAAGAAGTCGGCAGTTTGCTTCTTCACCATTGTTTTTCTTACCATCCATTCAATATTCTTAATGGGTCAGATTCATAAAAAAAAGAAGGTTTTATTTCTTTCAACTTCTGGGTCTTTGTGGAGCTTAAATGTTATTATAGAGTGTTGACTATTTCTTTTACTTTTCTTTGATCCATTGGTCCATACCATGTGAACTTATCTCATCTTTGTTATGTCTTGTCTCTCAGAAGCTTTTCTTTACAAAGTCTGTACCTTTGTTTTGTCTGGTTGTTATATACTTACTAATTGAGACTTTGGTTTTCATGATGGTTTTGCAGAGATTATGCATTTAGTAACCGGACTAAAAACATTCAGAAAAGCTGGCCTTTCTCCTCAACAAGTCTGCAACTTTGTTTGAAACATGGCTTGAGTGATCCATTGCCACCGATTCAGCCCCTTGGCCCTATGAAAGGCCACCCTCCTGAAGCTTCATCATCCAAGAAGCCAACCATAACTCATGTTGAAGCGACCAGCTGCAAGAGAAAGTTAGAAAAACTCGCATCAGCAGAGACTAAACAACGCTATGAGAGTGGCTCAAAATCCAAAACACAAGTCACTATGCTCAACAAGACTCTTAGAAATAAATGTGGGTTAGCAGTGAAACCTGGAGGTTGTGTGGATAGTGGATCAAAAGAAGATCAGAGTTGTCTCTTTACTGAATCTATGGCTTTGAGGACTTGTCCCATCTGCAGAACCTTCTCATCTGCTTCTAACACCACTTTGAATGCGCATATAGATCAGTGTCTGTCTGTTGACTCGGGAGAGCAGGCAGTTAGTAAGCCAAACAAGCCTAGGAACCACAAGCCTAGGTTGAAAGTTAAAACGATGGTTGATATCTACGCTTCTGCAAAAAGATGCACATTAGAAGAACTTGATAAAAGAAATGGAACAAAGTGGGCTGTGATCTCGAGCTACTCTAACCAAGTTGTCTCTGATAATAATAATAATAATAATGCGCCTGAAGTGTCCTACAAAGAGAAGAAGCTTGTTGAAGATGCTGCTGGCATTGGACCTGTTTACATTGATGCTAAGGGCCAAAAGCTGAGGATTATATCTGAGTTTAAGGAGAAAGCTTCTAAACCATCAAGAGAGCATGAAGATGGCAATGAGAAGAAAACTTTGAGTGAATGTAAACGGAGTTACAAAAGCTGTAAGAAAAGACTTGAAGGCAATGATGCTTCAGAGGTAATGTATAGTAATATATGTATACATTCTTGATTCATTAGATTGTTTAACAAAGTCACTTGTGTAACAGATGTATAGACGAGGGTATTCTGAAGAATGTAGAGGCATGGAGAGTTCAGAAACTCAAGGTACAAGTCAGCAGCGGATGCTAAGAAAACATAGTCTTTCAAGGAATGAAGATAAGAAAGGGAGGGACATATGTGATCAGCCATCTGAGAATGGACATTCATTGTCAGAAGATCCCCTTGTGTTAAGAGGTCCTAGTCTTGTGAGTACTGATTTATCTGAGGCAGTTTCTTCTCCTTTAAACAGTCAAAGTTCATGGAGAAGTTGTGGTGATAGCCAAGTCTCTGGAAAGAGCACTAAGAGTGCAACATTTGTAGCAAATCCCTTGAGATGTCCTAAACCAGTGGATAAGGGAGTAATGAAGTTAAAGAAAGCATGGAGGTTTGATGTCTCGGAGAATGAGGATGAAGACTCAGGGAGATGGGAGTCTGGAATGACTCAAGAACGTGAACTTGCAGATTATGATGACTGGGATAAGGATGAAGAAACAGATAGTGTGTTTCTAAGCTCGAGTCCTTCAACTAGTGGTGAAGACAATGATTATGAAAGGTGGGAGGATACTGTTGATAACAAAGGAGATGGTGATGATATGTTTGACAAAACAGATGATGGGTTTGAAAGCATGGTTGGTTTTGAAAGTGAAGAAAGAGGAAGCTCATTTATGGAGGTTGATCCCATTCCTATTCCAGGACCTCCTGGGTCATTTCTAGAGAGTCCTTGGGACATGGGAACTGATGCAACTGCAACTGAAAATCATGGAAACTTTTCGGTTATTACAAGCCAGGTCCAAACTTCCTATGATCAGCTTCATCTCACTGACAGGAACTTGTCTGAATCACCTGTTTCAAACTTGGCAGCTCCTGAAACACAGACATTCAGTCTTCACAACATCATCACCACTGAAAAGAGACCTTCCGGATTCAGAGATAATGATCAGTCATGTTGTTGCCAAAGAAGGGAGAATGCTGTTGAAGAAACAAAGTTTAGACAACCACCACCACACATGATTCATCAAGATCTTTTGAGTAAGTCTGTTCCTGCGGTTCCTTCAAACTCCAACTCTGTGTTGCGGCTCATGGGAAAGGATTTGATGGTTATTAACCAAAGAGAAGAGACCTCTCATGGAGATTCAAGTCTAAAACCTACCTCTCAGTTTCAAGATCTCTCCAAGACACAACAAGTGTCTCCTCATGCCTATCTTCATCGTCCTTATGGTGGAAGTGGTTTGTATTTGGACGCCACCACAAGCATTTACAACATTCCATGACAATACTGATCATCAACTCCAGCAGTTTCCTATATGCTTGAAAGATCTTAAAGAAGGTAGCTCCTCAACCATTCAACCTCAAGATTCCATGATTCTCTCTAATAAAGAGGTTGAGAAGAAACTCAAGAGGCTGTTATGAAGAAATGGTGAGATTATATAAGTTCGCTTTGAATCTACCTATAGAATATTGAGAAACGCCACTAAGGTAAAATGACCCCACTTTGTTCTAAAAATATGAAAAGTTATTATAATGTTATGGAGCCGCATTTTGAATAAAGTATACTTAACATCATGATTCTTCTTTCTATATAGATATATATTATATATGTGGTTGAAACCATGTGAGGTAGTCAAGATCATGGTCACCTTCATGACATGCATTATGTGTACGCAATTCATTTTCTTTTGTCTCACTAATTCCTTATTTTAGAGTGGAAACATATAAAACTGATTATACAGCTAGCTATATAGATATTGAGTGTAAACAATATCACATAAATTAGATAGGGAAAGCTTTTATGTATAACAATTATAAAGAGAGTTGCATTCGGTGATGATGAGCTGTTTTCTTGTTACAATCAATTTAATATAAATAAGGAGAATACATTACTGAATAATGGATCTAGATATATATAAAAATACAATCACAACGGCTATATATATTGCATGCGCATTTCCAAAATCATTTGCTCATTATCATATGCACTCCATCTCCATGTCTTCTTTTGTTTTACATGTTAGTTGATGCACATGTATGTATTATGTATGGACACATTTACGAATATATACATATTATTGCATATAGTGACAGACCTACTATTGTTTTTCTTCGAGGTATATTACTTGACTAAAAAAAGAAAATGGTGGAAATTAATATGAACTATGAAGTATACCGAGCGTGGATGTAATGGTTTAATAAACGATGTCTTGCCAACTATGGCCGGTCCATAGCCATTGTGCCTCTACTTCTAAAGAATTCTCAGAGGATTTTTTTTTTTTTTTTACATTTTACGTTTAACAAAATACATATGAAATGTGTACTATTTTCTAATCTTGTTTGCAACTACCTAATTGATAATTTACAGATTTATTGCAAAGTTTGAGCACTCTCTTGGTGTAGAATAATGGTTACAAGAAAATTAAAAAAAAAATCGGTTTATCTAAGTTTTTTTTTCTGAAAGAGACTCTCACATCAAAAGAGGTATATATGTCCACTCATACTGAAAGTTAATGTTGGTCCTAATCTCTGAATTGACCTTTTCTGTTTGGTAAAAACTCTCAAGTTCAATGATTCTATTTGTGAGAAAAAAGCCACTAACTCTTATATAATTACAACATGTTGTGTGAAACATTTGACCGTTTGGGGAAAAGTTATTATTATGAATTTTGTATAATAAAAAGACATAGTTAAACGTTATTGTCAACATGTAAAAGCATTTAGATTTGATGGAAAAATCATTTGTATCTTGTTTGATAGATATAAGTTTTTGTAAACTTACTAGTTACGACTATAAGAGTTCATATATAACGTCACATTAGTGTGCATGCCTAAACTTGAAAAATTGTATATTAGTGCATGCCTAAACTTGAAAAATTGTATATTAGTGCATGCCTCTGGTTGATTTAAAATTACGCGCCGACAGATAGTAGTGAACATTAGACTGTTATCTAACTCAAGAGAAATTTGATCGACATGAACGATATTTTTCTAATACGTGGTCTTTTAATTAAACAAAAAAATTAGAAGAACAAATAAAGTAGACATTGCCTACAGCATCTTGTCATCTGTCTAGGGATTAATTAGACAACTCTTTTTTTTTTAATATGTTATGCTAAAAACTGGATGAATTGTACACAATTGATCATTTTCATCATAATTAATGACTAAATGTGTGTGTTAACATGTTTCTTCATCACAGTATTTTATTTTTGCATCTATGTGGATGTTATTTAAAGCGACCCCGCTTAGCCGGATAATTTATTCCGGGGGGGGTGAAGATCGTAAACAAATAGGGAAAATCGCATAAAAAATCAAGTTGGCAAAAGTTTGCACTTTAAAACTTAGAGTTCAAATGCTAACACTTTAAACAATGAAACTTGTTTCAATAACACATTAAACATCGAAACTAACACGTCAAAATTGTGACCGGTTACTGTTCATTAGCAGGTAAACTCGGGTGACGTGGCGATTTTTTTTTTAAAAAAAAAATATTTTAAATTATTTTAATTAAAAAACAAATAAAATTAGATAAAATTCAATATAAATTTTAAAAATTAATACAAATTCAGGAAAAAATAAAAAACAAAATAAAATTCGAAAATTCAAATAATAATAAAAATAGTAATAAAAATAAATTTATAAATTCAAAAAAATATAATAAAATAAAAATAAATTGTAACAATTGACTAGAAATAAGAAAAATTAGTAAAAATAATAGAAAAAACAAAAAAATATAAATTGATAAAAATTTAGAAATTAAAAATATAAAAAAGAAATAGATTGTAAAAATCGATAAAAACTAGAACTCAAACTTCTTTCGTGTTTAGGTAGGCATATGAGTGTTCGAGTGTCGTTTTTGGATCCTTCGGATCATAGATTTGGACTCAAACAAGACACTTGAAAATGTAAAGTATCGTCAATTTTATGGTTTTTGCTAATTTTTACCAACTTCATGATTTTGTTTTTTTCCAAATTAAGAAAAATATGAAAAAAACAAAATTATGAAGTTGGTAAAAATTAGCAAAAACCAAGAAATTGACAATAGTTTACATTTTTAAGTGTCTTGTTTGAGTCCAAATCTAGGATCCGAAGGATCCAAACACGACACTCGAACACTCATATGCCTACCTAAACACCAAAAAAGTTTAAGTTCAAGTACTTTTCATTTTCAAATTTTTGATTTCTTTGAATTTTTATTTATTTTCTAAATTTTTATAAATTTCTAGTTTTTATCGATTTTTACAATTTATTTCTTTTTTATATTTTTATCATTTTCTAATTTTTTTACTAATTTGTTTTATTTCTAATCAATTTTTAAAATATATATTGAATTTTATCTAATTCTATTTGTTTTTAATTAAAATAATTAAAAATATTTTTTTTTTTTAAAAACCGCCACGTTATTACCTGCTAATGAACAGTAACCGGTCATAATTTTGACGTGTGCAACAAGTAAGTTAGTTTCGATGTTTAATGTGTTATTGAAACAAATTTCATTGTTTAAAGTGTTAGCATTTGAATTTCAAGGTTTAAAATGCAAATTTTTGTCAACTTCATAGTTTTTTATGCGATTTTCCCTAAATAAATAAGTAGCTGTATGTTGGTTCTGGTCCTCTTTTAATATCTTTACACAATTTAAAACAAGTATTGGTCTAAGCATATTTAAAAGCACGACTTTTAATATAGGACACTAGTATATAGTATTAATTTAGTGCGCAATTGCCATTTAAGTTCATTATTTTTTTTTTGTCAAGCCGTTATCTTACTAATTGACAGATTAATTAATTTGTGATACATAAATATTCGAATCAATCAATTAAAAACCGAAGAAAAAAACAAGAGATAAAATAATACGCCTGAGGTGTTTGGAAATGTCTAAATCAAGGATTGAGGTGTGACTGAGAAGTTTTTATACATACATTTAAGCATTTAGGTGTGACCGGGATGATGATGATGATGATGATGATGATGTTTATAGGGTTTGATTCATATCCGTGGAGTGGAGTCTTGCAATCTTTTCTTTCAAGATTTCTTAGTTTCTTACACCGATGCTTGCGTAATTACTTATCATATGTGCATGTGAGCGATGGACTCTTGTTCCAAACAAAACTGATTCAAAGGAAGTGCTCTAGAGCGTAGTAAAGTCTCAGCAAGATGCATGTAGTTGGGTTTAATTGTTTGGATCAAATATAATATCACGTTAAAATAAATGAGTTTTCAATATAAAATTAATTAGTGATAAATAGATTGGTTAATCTATATTATATATTACTAAATATTCCTTCCAACTATTAATGTGGGAGACTTACATCGATTTTATTAACATAAGACCATATATTTTGAGATGTTATAATGTGGTTTTCGTCCATGAATGTGATTATCAATTGATACAATAGGTAAAATACATCATGTTCTGGTACCATATGGCCTACATACCCCCGATATATATGATGTTTGGCTGATTAGAGCTGAATTTAAGAGTAATGTCGTCTCACAAAAAAAAAAATATCGTGACATTTTTATCCTACATGAACTTCACCGTAGCTATGGAAATATATGCATATAGATCACGCCAAACATATATAGATTATTGATCGTATGAAATGTGACAAGTCAGTCGTGGACGGAATGGATGAAATAATTTGAAAGATTGTGCACATGCATGTATGCATGACACTACGAATTGGTCTAATCTCCTTCCGTCCACATCGTATCGACATATCAACTATTTTGTATACACCACCTTTTGCATATTCATACTTTTTTAGTACACTATGCTTTTTCCCCATGTCTGCTTTAATTTTCGATTTTATCAAACTTCAAAGTTTATATAACATGTCCTTTGAAGATAATGTCCTTTACAATAATGTAGTGTTATTATTTGTTCATTATTAACTAAAGTACTAATTACAATAAAAAATAAAGTTTTATGGTATCTCATTTTTACAATACAAAATAAATGATATTAATCAATTAGTGATTTCTTACTTGAAAATATAAATAATTTAATTATGTAAAAATATTTTAATTACACCAAACAATACATTATTTTTCACAAATTTAAATTAATTAATAATAATAATTGAATTATATTATTAAATGGAACATAATAAAATATGTATATTAAATATTTAGTGTGATGAATAATGTTATACTAAATTTTGTGTAACACTACATACCAAATTTGGTGAAAATATGTCATTTTGATATTTATTGGAAATAAAATTAAACCAAATTTGATGTTCTAGTGTTTTATTGGAATTGGCCTAAGGGTGTGTGGACGTGCGTTTGCAGGACTAGACGTTTATCCGTTAAATTTCTATTCGATCCAAAAATTTAGATATTAATAAATCTTCGAAATAAAATAAATATTTTTTTAAAAAAATTGTTAAAAGTAAAAATTATAAATATTAAAAAATATAGAAACGGTTATCCATTTACTCCAAAATTTATACATATAGATATATATGTCTATAATTAAATATAAGATTTTAAATGTATAATCCTATATAATTATTATTTTTACATATATTTTTTTAATTTTTAAGAAATTAATTGTCAAAATATTAAGTGAAGAAAAGAATATAAAAATATTTATAGAAAGTACAATTTTTCTACAAAATTAATAAGAAAAATATTAATTTTTAAAATATATAAATTATATATAGTTTCATTAGTTTTTAGTTTATATTTTATATTATGTAAAATATATATTTACAAAAAATTCAAAATTTCTTTGATTTTCTTTGTATTGAATAAATTTGAAGAAATATCTCTAATATTTATAAATATTTATAAATGTTTTAAATATCCAAAAATTAGATAAAAACAAATAAAAAAAGAAATATCTGTAGAAAACATAATAAATCATAAACATATACAAATAAATATTGATTGCGTGTCCATCCCTAATAAGACTTCATCGACGTACAAATGAATTCGTTTTTGGTTAAAAAGTAAAAATGTGAAGAACACATAAAAAATTAATAATTTAAAGAGAGTGGAGGAACCAAACCAACGGCCTTTAAAATTGACGTGATTGCGACGTGTCGCTTGCCTGTCTGCTTGGTGGGTCCACATCCATAGCTCCTTGTAAAATTCATCTGAACTTAGTTTTTTTTTTTGGTTTTTGTTTCCCTTTTGGACATTTTTAACTGGATCCGTCATTAAATTTATTTACGTAAGTTCACATGTTAAATTAGATATTAGAAAACCATATGAAACATTTTAATTCATAAACACAAAAGTAAAACTCCAGTAACACAAGATTTGTTCAGCTAAACAAATGAATAATCTTGGAATGTATTGATTAAGTTTATAAGACAACACATCTAATAACCAAAAACTGTAACTTCAAATACAGTTAAATTTGCTAGCAAAAAAGAAGAAGTTAAAATAGATAATAGAAGAAAACATAAGCATTTCTAAATTCATGAACTCAAATATCAGGGTTTTTATTGCATATAATATATTTACATATATGATGTATATATATTCGTTTTAGTTTTTCTTTAGTTTTCTGTTCCTCAAATCTTAAGCTCTGAATAGTAATACATAGGCAATTGTAGAACAATATGATTTTAATAGTAATAAAAAATATAGATACATAAGCATTTATATATTTTACTATTCACAGCGGTATGGTGTGGTGTCACTTCTGTTATCCTTCAAACCCTTAATTAACAGTTTCATGAATGACAAGCCGAGGTTATATAACTTAGAAGAAGTGCTTTGGTGAAACTCCTTTTACATGGAAAGCCTAACACCAAATATATACAAAAATACATTTCTCGGAATAAGAGAATGTATCAATTAAAAAAAACTTAAAAATTAGCTACACCAAAGAAAATAATAAAATAAAAATGGTGGAGTGTGATAATAATTGAAGTTACTGTAGACATTTTCAATTTGTTATTCATTTTTTATTAAAAAAAATCGTTTTTCACATTAAGTGATAATACATATGTGGACTTTATATGGAACACCAAAAAAATCATTTTAGTGCTTGGTTCTTCTCTCTTTCTCCATCTCTTTCATCAATGCTCTCTTTCTCTTTCTAAGAAACCATTATCTTTCTTTTGCCAAGAAAACTCATCCAAGGTTTGTAAATCGTTTATCCAAAGTTTCATTTCTGTTCTTGGTCTAAAGTTTTTTTCTGGTTTGTCATTCTTTTTGATCTTCTGTTCTTCTATCCAACTTCAAAATCCCAAATCTTGAAATGTTTTCAGATGGATATGTGTATGTATGTATAGATTTATGAAGTAAAGATCAGATTTGTTTCTTTTACTTCTTCTAGATCTATTTGTAGTCATCTTTTTTTTGTTAAGCTGATCAAGAATCTTCCCCATGTCTTGAATTTTCTTTGATTTAATGCTCATAATCTTTAGTTTTATGAGTTCTTAACTTTGATCTAATCTTATCTATTTTGATAGCTTCTTCATCTTATCTTACTTCACTTTATCTTCTTATGATACCCTCAACATACAATAAGCTATGTAATTAGATTGGTAACTGAAATTATTTATATTAGTGATTTCATTTCATAAAATCACACCTCTAAACTTTACAAACATAATCTTTCTACAAACTAATCCTAACTTTTAGTTTTTGCACATGAAATAATGTTCACTTTTTGCTCTTCTTGGTTTCTTGGAATAAAAAATCTCAAGAATAATACAGTTTCATAATCTTTAATTAACATGTTGTGTTGGCAGGAGGTAGATCTGAGATAACTGGTGATGATAAAGAAGATCTGGTGTTATGCTGAACTATTTGGGAAGCGAAGAGGCAGATAGTAACAGTGGAAGAATCAAATGTTCTTATCCACTGAGAACCCACAACATGACCACCCACTTCCTTCTTCTTCCAGTTTCTTACATCTTTCTTCAGATGAGTTAGGTCAATCTCATCTCCAAAACTTCTCCATCAGGTAAATTAAAAAAAAGTCTCTGAATTTCTTGATGGGTCTGTTTCAAATGATCATAAGCTAAAGCTCATCCTCATAGCTAAGATCAAAAGTTTTGACCTTTCTTCCTTCTTCCTTTGTAGTAAATAATGGGTCAGATTCCAAATCTCATGTTTTCTTCATTGACTGCTGATGTTAACTTGTATATTTTTGAGTTATGAAAGTAACTAACTTGGTTTTATCTATGCTTTGATGCATGCAGAGATTACGCGTATAGTAACAGGAAGCACAACATCAAGAACAACTGGCCATTTTCTCCTAAAAGTCTCCAACTTTGTTCAACTCATGGCGTAACGGATCCTTTACCACCCTTTCAGAAATTTTCCAACAAGTTTGAGACAACGGCTAGTTCATCCTCAGGGAAGCAGATCGTATCTCATGTCCATAGAGGAAGTGAACTCGGGCTAAAAGGAGGTTGTAGCCAATCAAGGATCATCAAGAATGGTTTTGGTACGAGCACATGTGTTTCCAAGTCTAAGGTAGATACTGGTACAAGTAATAACAATAAAAAGTGTGGACGAGGAGGAGGAATGGTTAAATCCAAAGAAGATACTTGCGGTGGCACCACAACATGTCCTATTTGCAAAACATTCTCATCAGCTTCTAACACTACTTTGAATGCTCACATCGATCAGTGTCTGTCTGTTGATTCAGAACTGCCACCGGTTAGTAGTACTAAGCCAAACAAGCCTAGAGTTAATCAGTGCATGTCTGATTCAGTGGCGCCAAACAAGCCTAGAGCTAAGCGAGTGATGAAAGTTAAAACGATGGTTGATATTTATGCGTCTGCTAAAGTATGCACATTAGAAGATCTTGATAAGAGAAATGGAACAAAGTGGGTGTCCATTTTGAGCCATACGAACCAGGTTGTTGCTGATAAGTCTCAAGTGTCCAAGAAGCGGAAAGTTCCACCTGTTGGTGTTGGTCCTGTTTATATGGATGCCAAGGGCCAAAAACTGCGGATTTTAACTGAGTTCAGCGAGAAGAAGACTACTACTACTACTACTCCGTTGAGAGAGCAGTACAAGGATGGTAGTAAAGAAAGCAGTAAAAGCTTGAGGAAGAGACGTCGAGGAAAGAAACATTACAAGTATCTTAAACTAACCAATCTCAAAGCCAATACATCAGAGGTAATAATGACACAAGCTCCTGTCTTTTTCTTTGTTACTTTTTGTAGCTAGATTCATGAAATAACAATACACTGCTTTGTACAGCAGATACTGAAGTGTCAAGGAGTGTTTGATGGAGAAGGTAGCAGCAAGGGTCGTCGTAGAATCTATACTCAGAGGATGTTAGCAAAATGTGGTGTGATCTCAAAGAAGCTAAATGAGAAAGGACATAAAGTTTATGCTTCGCGGGATCAGCCATCTGAGGATGATGATGATGATGATTCATGGTCAGGAGAAGAGCGTCATCATGTGTTGAGAGGTGCTGATTCATCTCCTTTGAATAAACAGAAGCTGAGCGAAGTCTGTAGAAGGAGTAAGACTATGTTTGGGAGTAAAGGAGCTCAAAGTCGTTCATTTGGAGTTCAAAAAGAGGAGAAGTCACTTGCAAGAACTCATTTAGACACTGTCAAGTTGAAGAAGAGACTTGCTTCGATTCAAGAAGATAAGTATTCACTTGGAAAGAATGTCAGAGAGCTTTCTCCTCGTGCAACTAGCATAAGAAAGCTGTCTGAACCATTCGTAGCAAATGGCTGGAGACGATTATCTCTGCCTGTGGAGCTAAAGAAGGCTCACTTGGATTCGTCTGAGGAAGAAGAAATGACACAAGAACGTGAACTATCAGATGATGATACTGTTTCTGGTGATGATAGTCCTTCATTTAGTAGATACGATGATGATGATGACGAAGAAAGTAGTGACGAGGAGGAGGATGATAGCAACAGCCGAGCCAATGATGCTACACCATCTTGTGAAACCATACCTAGCGAGAGAGCAATGCATTACTCTGAAGAAGTTGAGGAAATGATTTACGAGCAAACCACTTGTGAGGAAGATGTGAGGTTTGGTTCTGAGGTAAGAGGAAAAGGAAGCTTGTTTGTAGAGGTTGATACCATTCCCATTCCTGGACCTCCTGGTTCATTTCTACCAAGTCCTAGGGATATGTGTTATGATGAGAATCTTGGAAACTCGTCGGTTATCACAAGCCATTTCGACAGAAACTCATCTGAATCACCTGTTTCAAACTTTGCAGCTGGTAGATTGAGTTTTTGTGTTCCATCTCATCATGAGACAAGTACTATTGACAAGACAGAACCACCTCCAAGACTTGGAAGCAAGGATCATGAGTCTTGTTGTTGTTGCCAGAGAAAAGAGAGAATCTCAGAAGGCATTGCTTTGAATCATCAAACATCTCATCTACTGCAGAGAAGAGCTGCAGCTTATTCATCAACCGACATGAACTTAACCAAATCTCCCACACGTTTTGAGAAGTCACCATACATGATCAAACAAGACTTAGATCTTCAGAGTATATTCTCAAACAGAGCTGTTGTGCCTCCAAGTCCTAACCCGGTTTTGCGGTTAATGGGAAAAGATTTGATGGTCATGAACCAAGTAGAAGCAGACAACGTAGGAGCATCAACAACCAAGTTTCTTGATCCTCTTCCTTGCGCTGGAACTGGCTTATACTTCAACACAGGTCTCTATTTAAGAAACAGTTTCGAGTCAGCACATCAACCACATACACCACAAGCGCAGACACAAACACAAGCTTCACCAATCAGAAACAGTTTTGATCATGTGAGGTACCTTTCTCCGAGCTAGTCAACGTAAGAGTTAAGTTCGTTTGTTCTACGGCCATTTCCATGCCTTTGTGTCTGTCTGCATAGAGTTTGTGTAGTTATGGACCTTACGGTTTACATTAATAAAAAAGTAGACACTTGAAAATAACAAGCACTCTGTCGAAAAAACGCTTTCATAACTTAAAAGCTTATCAAGTTATAAACTTTTAAGTTTATCTTTAAGGTTTGGCCATAGTGGTAAGAACACATGATTCTTCCACTAACTTTGGAGTGTGAATTTGATTTTATTTTTTTTCAAATATAGGGGAAAGATCAAAGATAAACTAATTTAGTTTAATTAAATTAAGCTTACGAAAGGCTCCTCGAGCAAAAACAAGACAAATAAGGAGTTTCCTTAAAATCAGTAGTCCATTTCTCAAAATTAAGTTTTGATCTGATCAGATTCGGTTCAGGTTCAATCATGTTTCGGTTTTCGGGATATGAAATTTGACTCCATTTGAATGTTTTAAAAGTTTAGCTTAGATTCGGTTTAGTTATTTTTTCATGTTCAACTAAGATATAGTAACACAGTTGAATCCGTTTTCGATTTCGGTTCTATATCAGGTTTCAATAAGTGAAGGGTTTCATGAATAGGTGATTACTCCATGTCTTCTTCTACAGTTAGCCTTGCTGTTTATACTGTTTAATTTCCAGTTAATGCCAGAGGCAGAGATTCCACTATTCTACAAAAATAGATTATGAAACTGTAAAATTTTACTAAACGCAGGCAGTTATACTGCTAATCATCAATTATTCACAAAAGAAAAGAAACATATGATTATCCAATTTATTTATTGAGAAACCATTTGTTTGAAAAGAAGAAAAAAAAATTGAGATGAATAAGATGGTTTGCTTTTATGGAACTTTGCTCAATTTAAACCATCATGCATTACGTGAACCCAAAGCATAATATATAAAAATCATAGCTTGAGAGAAGAATACAAATGAGTATATATATATATCCTCTCATCAAAGTTAAAAAAGCCAAACACCAAGAAACTACCATTAGAACCAAAAACCAAATCTATCTTTCTCTCTTTTCTTAGATTACAATGGCAACAACTTCTTTTACCATTATAGTAACTCCCTAATTTTAAATATTTTCCCTTTTCTTTTTTTTTTTTGGGGGGGGGGGGGTTTAAATAATAAAAAGCTTACTTACTTGCCTGTGTATATACGTTTCTTAGACTCCTTATTCTTCGTTAGGTGGCAACTCATTCAAGTCAAACTCCATCTTCTTCACCTCATGCACTGTCTCTGTCACTTGACTAGAAGCTGCTGCTGCTGCTGGAACTGTTGGAGCAGCGGTTGCAGCTTCATTAGAAACTAGTCCAGTCCAATGACATCTCTTATGACCTCCAAGAGCTTGGCCTGTTGGGAAACTTATATGACAAATGTCGCAAACGTGATCTCTATTATTGCTACTGCTTAAAGATGTGTGTGATGCTTGACCACTAGCTAAACCGGTTACCATTGCTTCTGTTCCAAGCAATAAAGCTTCAGTACCGTTTGCCCTAGCTTGATGATTTTCCAAAATTTTGGCCTTGTTGTGACTTGCTCTGTGACCTCCTAAAGCTTGATAAGAAGCAAACGACTTGTTGCAAGTCACACACACGTGCTTATCACGTGCACCACCACCTTCCTCAGCAACAACATCCCCAAGCTGATGATGATCATGAGTAGATGATGATGATGATACTTTCTCTATCTCAGATAATCTTCTCTTCTTTATCTCTTCAAGAGAATGTGAATCAGAAGTCTCTCCTACATCGAGATTAACAGCTTCTGCAGTAGTAGCTAAGAGCAATAGATCCTTTGCATCAATATTATTATCCTTCAAATCTGATTCATGAATCTGATTCTTTGCATCAGTGTTATCATAACCATCATCATCATTATAATCCGAGCTTGTGAACTCACCTACATGATCATCAATAGAGAGTGTAGAAGAGGATGAATTACCAAGTGGATGAGGATGAGGAGGAGGAGGCAAAACTCCTTTCCATCCTCTGTCTGGATGAAACCTCATGTGTCCATACAAAGCCTTCACTGATGTAAACTTCTTATGACAAACACAACAATCAACTTCAGATTCACCAGACTTCTTCTGATTTTCGAGCACATGAATCCTTTTATGACCTCCTAAAGCCTTACCAGACTGAAAACGTTTACCACATTCAATACATATATGCTTCTTCTCTTCTTCTTCTTCTTCCACATCTCCTTCTAGATCCATAATGTTGGCTCCATCATCATCTTCTTCTTCTTCCTGGAGACTGATACTTTTAGCTTCTTTCTCATCATCTTCTTCTATGGCTTTTCTTTTCTCAGCTATGAAGTTTGAAATTTTAACAGATTCAAGTTCCATTGCTTTCCAAGCTGAACACACCCAAAAGAACCTAAGCTCAGTATCTCTCTCACAGCTCTCTCTCTAACTCCACAAGTGGGATCGTGGTTGCAAAAACGCTTGAGACCAAAACAATATTAAACCCTAATATTTGAAGACAGCTACTAATTAGAATTTAAAGAGATAATGTTGAAATATTGAAAATTTTCTTATTTATTCTTCTCATGTCTTGATAAAAACCCTTTGAATCCTAGTCAAAGATTTTCTTTTGATGCAAATATATCTCAAATTAAAAATAAAATCAAATAAATGAAATCCAAATAAAAACTTGATTTAATTGACATAAATTGCAATGCCTACAAATAAAAAAATAAACTAATCAGAAATTACTATTTCCTAATCCCTAAGTTCACGAAGAATAGGACATGTTTGGTTCCAAAACGTGAAACTCAGTTTTAATATATTGTCGTACTATCAAAGATTTTTATTAGAGATTGACAATGCTGGTCTAATCATTTCACTATCTCTAATCAGTATTTACTTCATTGGTCGATTTATGTAAAAGAAGATAACAATGGACACACACACAAAGTCATATGAATGATCAATTAGAAGGTTTTGAAGTTTCCTAAGATCAAAAGAATGATACAAAATAAAACAAATCGTGGGCATACATACAAACACTCCCTTCCTCAGGTGGCTTTCTTGGCCTCATAACAAGTTAACAAACACCAATAAAGCTGTAAAAATGGTCAGCCAAAGAGGAGAAGAAGCGGTGGTGGTGATGGCTGCTGCGTTCACGTCTGCTGCTGAAGCGGGAGACATAGCGGGGCACTCGAGACCTTCTTTACCTCCTTTGCACTGGTTAGCGAAAAGACCAGGCGGGTATTTCCCATAGAGATTGATGTAACTGAACATAGTGGTCGCACAATCATTGCTCAGGTCGTTGAGCTGTTCTGTGTAAGGACACGCAAAGTCCAAAAACGCAGAGCAGCATTCCTTTGGTGGGTATTTGGGTCCTTTGCATTGGCTTGTTATGATTGTGTAGTTCATAAACTCGAAGTTCACTGGACATGCTGTTACCGTGAAAGTAAAAAAGAAAGAGAAATTATGTCAAAAACAACATTCTTTGTAAGAAAGTATTTGACCAGCAAGATCAATAGAAACATTAGCAGAGGTTTGAAGATCATAATCAGGCCAAACTATACAATTATAGATTTTTGTTTTGAAAATACAAACACAAAGAGAACCAAGAATCAAGATTGTAACTCACAGATTTGTACAATGAACATGTATGGTTTATGGATATGTATGTGTATGTATATGGGTCAGGAAGCGTTACCGTTTGTATTTTAAGATATTGTAAAAAATCAAATTACAAGGGATCAAAACAGTAATAAGTTGAAAAAGAGAACTTGCTTTTCTTGGCCTGAAGAAGGTTTCTTCTAGTAACCGAAGCCTCACCATCTGCAATAAAGACAAGAAATTATAATTGAGATTTGTAACATTTGAACAGATATTGAGGGAAGAGTTTTTTTTCTTTCTGTGAAAGAAGTGTACCTGAGAGGAAAGTGGAGGATGAGAAAGATGGAAATATTGTGAGTACAAGACAGAAGAAAAGAGCTCCAGAGACTAACTTGATAGCCATGATTCTTTGGGTGGCTATAGAGATCTGATAAAACAAACAAAAAAAACAGAAAGACGACTTGGTGGAAGACAAAGATATGCCGAACCACGAAGATAGGCTGGAAAAAAAAAAAAAAAAAAAGATAGAGATGGATGACATATTTAATTATTTATTTTGGTAGACATTTGATTTACAGCTTCGAAGAACGCGGAAACTATATGCTTGTGCTTGTCTCATTCAAGGCCACGTTCTTAAAACTGTGACGTGAAAAGTGTTATGTTTATAGATTTTCTGTAAATTATTATTACAGGGTCTCTGTTTTGTCATGTTCGAAAGCTTTTCTTCTCTGCCAACATATAATGAAACAAAACAACATAGATTGCTGTGAAGAAGAATAATTAAAATTTAAGAAGATGAAAATAATGAGCTTACTTCTTGGTAATGAGATTCAAAGCTGTTTTGTTAGTGTCAAATGTAATACCTGAAAAGAGATATATTTTGTGATTATTCCACTTCTGAGAGTTATCTTTACCAGAGTTCATTAATTCAATTGGAAACGATCCTAACCATTGTGTTAGAGATCCCCCAGTTCGAGTGATCGTTGTGACGAAATCAATATTACATGAAGTGGTTTCGGGTTTGGGAGAAACTTACTGGTTTGGTTTTGAGATTTAGTTCTATAGACTTGATCCACTTATTAGGTTATCATCCATAGGATCATAGAACAGATCTTTCAAAAGAAGTTACATTTGGTATGAAGCAGGTTTCTTCCATTAGCCAACGTCTCAGATTCACCATTGGACATTCAAACATGTGGAAGACAAGAATCAAGAAAGTGTGTAGCTGAGATGAAACTTGAGGTTGAGAAAGAAGAAAATATTGCGAGTAGAAGAGAGAAGATAAGCGAGTTAGAGAGGAAGTTGAAACTCCATGATTCTTAGGTTGCAGAAGTCTCAAAGAGAATCAGATTAAAAGAAAGACAACTTTGACTTTGAAGATGGAGCTATGCAAGTAAGATTAACGATTAAATGCAATTAGATGAGCACTTAACAGTGTTGGAGCAAAAGGTATTCACTCTTTACCCCTAATATTTGTTCATCCACATCTTATACTCTTACTATACATGCAAGATGCAATAGTAGTATTCCTCCATAGTCAAACACAAACTGAGTTTTATTTTTTTCTGCTACAAACTTAAACGTTTATATTACTTCCTGCACACGGAAACTTAAAAAAAAATTGTTTACAAGAAGATATAGGAAAAAAATTCCTCAATTTTCTGTAAATATAGTAACAATATGTCTCCTTAACGTTATGTACCAAAGCTTCAGATGCAGCATCGCTTTATTCGCTGCAAAACATAGACAAGCATAGTTTCTCAACCACAAACTATACAAATGAAATTGAAAAAAAAAAAACAATTCAGTAATCATATCAGATTTTAACTCGACTGTAACCAAAGAACATACACCAATATGATCAGATTTTGCAAAAAGTTATGCTTAAAAAGGAGAGCTTACTTCTTCGAAATGAGAGTCAAGCTGTTCTGTGATCTGAAGTTGTTTTGCTAAGGTTTGATGTAATACCTGAAACACACACATACACAGAGTTGATATATATATATATTTATACGGTAAAAGCATTAGAGTTTAAAAAGAGTATAAAGTACTCAAAATCAAGAAGTGTACGTACTGATTTGGTTTTGTCAAGATCGAGTTCTAGAGACTTGATTCTCTCTAGAGTTTCCGTTAATAGCTTCTCCTTTGCTTCCGGGATTTTTACAGGGATTCTACTAATCTCTGTGAATTCTTTCTCCAGCTTCTTAAGACGATCCAAACACTGAAGAACATTCTCTTTGTTTATGGATGAATCTGGGACATCGAAACAGTTATGTCTTTGCCAGTATCCGAACAATAAGAAACTAAATAGCTTTAGTGGAAAGGCTACTAGTATCTTCACCAAATGAATAATGATGCTCTCCCCTTTGATTTTCTCTCTAACAACACCAAACCGTGATATCTGACCACCTTACATGTGATAATAATATCCAGTTAGTTTGTGTCACTGTATCCTTCTAAGACAATTACATGTGATAATAATATCCAGTTAGTTTGGGTCACTGTATCCTTCTAAGACAATTACATGTGCAACAACATCTAGATATGCAGTTGCGGAACATAACATTAAGAGCATCTTTATTTCCGCTCTATAATTTATTCCATTTTATTCAAAAATAGAATGGAAAATAGAACAATGAGTAAAAATAAAAGCATTATTCCATTTATGGAGTAATATTTTTTTTTACCTCTCTATTTTTCACTTTATTTTAAAGTAAATTATGCAGCGGGGATAGAGATGCCCTAAGAGCATCATTATCCCTGGCTCTTAGCCAGGGTTCTTAGCGTGGGGCCCACTGTTTTCTTAAGAAAACAGCTTTAAAGTTCTTCTGCAAGAGCCAGTTCTTAAGAAGTTCTTGCACTGTTCGCGGGTCTCACTGACATGTGATGGCCCGCAATTGGTTCTTCCTTTTTTTTTTTTTTTAAAAACAGACCAAAAAAAAAAAACTAAGAACCCTTTAAGGGGTTCTTAGGGATAATGATGCTCTAAGGAAACTCACTAACAAGGATGAATGAAAAAGAAACACACCTTCTCTTGTGGATGTATTTGCTAAAGAAGAGTTTTTAGTGTTTGTAGTAAGTAATTGGGATTGAGACCATTCTCCTTGAGCTGGTTCTAGAGATACTACAGTGGTAATACATTTATTACCGTCTGATGTACTGTCCTGCACAAAGAGACTTAGTAAAAAAAAAACTCTTAAGAAGTAATGGAAGTATGGAGCTCACATTAGGCGAGGTTACATGAACAGGAGCGTTTGTAAATTGTGGTATGAGCTGCAAAAAAAAAAGAGACAAGATAATATTCTATATAGCTCAAGTCATGGATTCATGAATCTAATAACAAAAACAAACATGCCTCGGCTATTTCAGGATCATTCCATGGTCCTTTGTTAGACCTCAAGCACCCTCCTTCGTTACTACATTTGCATGAGCCTCCCAAAAAATCTGGAAGTTGACTGTGTTGCAGAGTAAATAAAAAACCAGTAAATGAGTAACCAAAACTTGAATGACATTAAAGACAATAACACTTTATGAAGTCAACTCAAAAAAAAAAACCTGGAATCAATTGCTTCAAGTAACTTTGACAAGGACTTTGGCTCCAAAACCTGAGAAACACAAACAATAGTTTAGTAGATGTTGACAGTAAAATAGGAGAATACAGGATAGTAATACATTACTTGTATCTTTGCAATAGTCACAGGGTCAAGAAACTTCTGTGCGGCAGGCCAAATCAAACTCCTAAACCCAATCCCTGCATTGACAATGAACATTCTGTGCAAAGTCTGCAAGAGTGAAACACACCACGGTTACAAACTCTTACAGCAAATATCCAAGTCCACTCTGATCATTGGAAGTGTAATCTTCAAAGAGTAAGGTACCTCAGGGTAATAACTACAATCTACTTTAGCAATAGAGGACAAGAGATTGGCAGCTGCAGGACTAAAGTTCTTCATACCCTGAGAGTTACCATCTATGTTAATAAATCAACAAGACAAAAAACTAAGAAGAGCATCTATAGAGGAGTTTTACCATACCAGACCATCAGCATCAAGTATTGTAGTAGTTGTAGTGACACGTCGCTTAGCTGCAATGGAACAGGCAGGGAGCTTGTGTTGAAGAGCCTTTTCGAATTCTTGGACATGGTACTTCAAGTACCGGTCAATGGTTGTAACATCCATAAGCTTACCGGGATGAGCTTTTCCTAGTCTCTCGATATAGATAGGTCTACCATCTTTATCAACTCCATGATAGCCTTGAGGATAATACATTGTGACTTGGTCCAACTCTTTGAAATGGAAATCCTGTTTTGGTCCAAACTCATCAGATTTCTGTAACATTTAAGGACCATATAATATAATATAATATCCATTTTACATGTATTATGTGATCTGCTCCAAAGTCGTTCCTCCATTTGAGCATATCTTCCCATGCTTTGACGGTTTTGTCGATGTTGAAATCCATTGTTTTCAGAAACCTAGCTAGCGGAAACAAAACAGTTTAGAGACACATTCTTTAAAAGACAAAGAAAACTTGACTAGTAATTTTATTACCTCAAGAGGATATGGTAATCATCATGCCTTGGAGGCAAAGAATGTTTGTTGAGAAGCTCTTGGCGCAATTTAAGAACAATCTTCTCGTCGTTCTCGTCCCTAACATCTTCAATGGAGAAGCTAATGGCTTTCTTTGTCGTCAGACTCCCAGGCTGTGGTTCATCCTCTGAATCTGATAACTTGTCTATTGTTTGTCCACAACCTCCTGCAAAATGATGATGATCATAACATTTCCGATGATCATGTTATTTTTGCATCAAAAACGCAAATGAATATATATACCTAACATGTTCAAAAACGTGAGTAAGCCAAAAGCTAGAAGAAACAAATAATCCTCCTCCGTCTCCGAGAAGGTAAAATTTCTCGGAAAGGAGAGACCAAGTCGTAGAACGAATCGTTACAAAACCCTAAACTGTTCCTTGTTTTCAGTGTTTAACCCTAAAATAGTCCAACACATTCATTTTTTAAAATAGTAACGAAATGTGTAACCTACAACATTGCTGATACCTCTACCCTTCAAAAAAAAATAAGTAGTGAAAAATAGACGAAGAAGGGACGGTTATACCTCTTTTTACCATACAAAGAGCCTCGTCTTAGTGCAAATCAAATAGTATTTTCTATAATTTATCGCTTCTCATGGGAACTCTGTTTCTTTCTTCCATAATAACAAATTTCATATAACTCTAAACCCAACTTATAACCACTAGTGTTCGAATATTATCATTTATCAGCAAACTTTTGTGTATCTTTCATTCGACACTAGCACGAGAGAGCGACACATCATAATCATAATAGCAAATTAAAGCACTGCAAAGCTCTCAAATGTCTCAATATAAAAGCTCATGTACACCACACCAGCACAAGGCTTAAGATGATAAAACTAATACAGCAACCAAGTAAAACGCCACACTCAGTTTTTTTTTTCAATCTTATTATCTCATATTCTTAGACAAATGCGCAATGTATTGGTGCTGATTATTATTGCCAATCATCATCATCATCCCATTGCATACTTCTGGGTCCAGGATCGCGCAGTGCTCTCGTACTTGACTCGGTCTGTCTTGTAGGTGTGAGCTATTTCTGGAACCAGAGGATCATCAGGGTTTGGATCTGTCAGCAATGAGCATATCGACAGAAGAACCTGTGAACACCAACCGCTTTTAGCACTTTAGCATATGAAAATAAAAGAATCTCATCAGTTTATCCAGGAAAGTATCTTCAAGCTATAAAATGGAAATCCAGATGTCATGCTACTCAATGAAGGTCTTGACTATAAGGTAACTCCTAATAAAAGAGATGGCTCCTCGAGAATCACTGATACCATATCACAAATAATTAGACCACGACCAAAATATAAAGCTCAATCTTTGGTGAAAATAAATAATCACAACAGAGGAAGTGGGCAAAGGCATGGCCGTAACAGAGACACGAACACGAGAGGGCGTGGTTGAAAACAGAGTGACGAGATTGAACAAATATGGAAATGAAAGAATGTGATCACCTTGGATATGGTAAGTGCAGGGCTCCACTGCTCTTTGAGAATGTCAAGACAGATGCTGCCATTACTGTTGATATTCGGGTGATACACCTTGGTGCGGAAAGAAACCTGCATCATAAACAATCATAGATGATTGAACACTCGCTCTAAGCAATTCAATGAGCTCCACAAATAAAGATAACTAGAGAACTTTTGTTTACCTTTGGAGGCTTGAAGGGGTAATCTGGTGGGAAGTGAATGGAAACAAGGAATACACCTCCGGAGAAAGGGCTATCACTTGGACCCATAATCGTCGCTTGCCAGTGGAACATATCATCACCCACAGGACCTAAACAACATCACCAATTTCATTACAACCTAAAATAACTAAGTTATAAAAACACATTCACTATCTACTGAGTTTGCTAAACTTAGCTACTGAATCTCTGTAGGTGTGCCTTAGTAAGTATACAAGATCCCAACTTATACAAACCCAAGTGTTAAAGTGGCGCTCCAAAAAGGAAAGCTCACAGATAATTATAATAAACGGTCATCATACTGACCAGCACTGCATGACACAGGAGGATCCTTTTGGAGGTCCCTAAGCTCCTTGTTGATTCTTTTCGAAGCCATCTTGAACTGTACTCGCTGCTTCTAGCTACAAAAACAATCAAAGTCCGAAATTTCAATAATATATTACATTTATAAAACCACAAGCACTACAAAACAGAGATTCATAAAAAAAAAATTATTTATGGGAGTAATAAGCAAAAGATATAACTACTAACGAAAATATTATTAAACAAAAAAAAAAAGACTCATGCAAGTTAGTTAACGCCACTTGAAGAAACCTAATCATGAAAATATCGAATTAATCAAACTGGAAAATGCAGTCAGAATCTAAGTGAAGATGTTATCAGTGAAGAATTCAAACAAGTCGATCAGAGATACTATTAAATCAAACGGAAGTAAACCAATCTAACGATTCAGAAACTGCGGAACAAGCACATGGATCGACGCAAAAGATTCCGATAGAGGAAACAAACAGATCACCGACGATGATCGGGAACTGGGAAACGAGTAAAACCGTAGAAGAAACGATCTGATCAGATCGAATCGAGATTCTTTTCTCAGAGCTAATAGTGACCTACCTACCGTAGGGTTTTGATTTGATCTTCGGAAATCTGAAGGGGGTTGATTCGAAGCATTCTAATTCGCTTTAAATAGATTCCCTTTTCCAGCGCTCATGCTTTGCCACGTAGCGCGAACTAGATTCCTTAACCAGCCCATTATAAGGCCCAATCTATACAATTGAGTATGTTCGAATTGTGCAAATTATTTAGGTGGTTGCCTTTAGGCGCGCGCATTTGGATAGGCTGGTCGGGTCGGGTCTAAGTCTTTTGGGTCTTAGATATATATACAGTATATATATAATATACTCAATAAAGTAATTAGAATTTATCGGTTTGGATTTGTTAGAGTTTTATCGGGTTTGAATAAGCTCAAATCTTAAATAATTAGACTATAGAATAGTTAGAATTTTTTCGGATTTGATTCAGTTTAGTTCGGAATTTTATTGGGTCCGACCCAATAAAATACCTAAAACACACAATTTTTTTTTTTAAATATTCAAAATTTATCAAAATTTGTTTGAAGACATGAAAAATACCAAAATTTTATCCAATTATTCAAATTATATTTTTAAAAATCTAAAATTTTACCTAAAACCCAAAACCATTCCCGAAAAATCAAATCTGAAACTTAGAGAAATACCTATAATGCCAGAAAATATACTAAAACATTCATATATACCTAATATATACTAGAATTTGGGTGTTTCATATACCATATTGGATCTCGGATTTGAGTTAGGTCTAATCCAAAACCTGCACGTCCTCCATAAAAAAAATCCAAAAAAGTAAAAAAAACGATTCGGTTCTTACTTAAAACTGAGATTTTTCGGATCAATTTTGGGTCGGTCCAGGTAAAATGCTTAGGTCTAATTGCGCAGTGTCCATCATCATTCACATTTGTGTATTGACAGATGGTAAAGATTTGCAGCTAACTAGTACACGCTTTATGCCAGCACGGGAGGACCCAGGTTGACCTAAGCTGTGGCCTATATGCCCCCACACTTTCTTTTGTCCTTTAACAATTAACATGAAATTTATACAAATGTCCCCAATCTAAACATGTTTTCTCCTGCATTTAGAAATCCCGGTTTACTAAAGTTCGGTTTCCGAATCATTGAAACGCTGCGTTTAAGAAAGCTAAGTTTTCTTAGTTTTGGATCCTTAAAAAGACTCAAAATTATTCTATGTAACTCTCTTGACCTGGGTGGTAGGTGACTTTGTATCATGTTTAAATTTTATTTTAGTAATCGATAGAATAGTATGTGAAAACTTTGAAAAATCATATTAGGAAATAGTAAATTAAAAAGAACGAAGAAAATAACACATTGACCCAAAAAAAAAAGTAAAGTACACCCACCAAGATGATTGGGCCCAACTTGTTTCAAACTAACAAGTTAAGCATAATGGATCTCTCACAGAAGGATCTAGAAACCCTATTATGTGTGGGCTATATAAACGTAACTTCTCCGCTCATGACTTCGCATCTTACTCTTCCCTTCACTCCATCTCCTTCGTTAAACCTTTAGATCTCCCTGCCCGATAAGCAGCCAGCGAACGATGGCAGACGCCGAGACATTTGCCTTCCAGGCGGAGATCAACCAGTTGCTCTCTCTTATCATCAACACCTTCTACAGCAACAAGGAGATCTTTCTTCGTGAGCTCATCAGTAACTCCTCCGATGTACGTCTCTCTCTTGCTCTCTCTTGGATCGATCTATAGATTAGGTTTGGTTAGTGTTGTTGTTCTCTCTGATTTGAGAACTATTTGAAATTGGGAAGAGCTCTGAGTTATAGTGTTGCTACCGATTTGAGGTTAAGTAGCTTTGGATTGATTCATACGCCGATTGAGTTTCGTTCTATGCGTTCATGTACGTTTGTATACGTTCTATGCGTTTGTTACTTATAGTTGTGATCTTTCACAGGCTTTGGACAAGATTAGATTCGAGTCCTTGACCGACAAGAGCAAGCTCGATGGCCAACCAGAGCTTTTCATCCACATCATTCCTGACAAGACTAACAACACCTTGACCATTATCGATAGTGGTATCGGTATGACCAAGGCTGATTTGGTCAACAACCTTGGAACGATTGCGAGGTCTGGTACCAAGGAGTTCATGGAGGCGTTGGCTGCTGGAGCTGATGTTAGCATGATTGGGCAGTTTGGTGTTGGTTTCTACTCTGCTTATTTGGTTGCTGACAAGGTCATCGTCACCACCAAGCACAATGACGATGAGCAGTACGTGTGGGAGTCTCAGGCTGGTGGGTCTTTCACCGTTACTAGAGATACCTCTGGAGAGAGTCTTGGTAGGGGTACGAAGATGGTCCTTCACCTCAAGGAGGACCAGTTGGAGTACCTCGAGGAGAGGAGGCTTAAGGATTTGGTCAAGAAGCACTCTGAGTTCATCAGCTACCCAATCTCCCTGTGGATCGAGAAGACCATTGAGAAAGAGATTAGTGATGACGAGGATGAGGAAGAGAAGAAGGACGAGGAAGGAAAGGTTGAGGAAGTCGATGAGGAGAAAGAAAAGGAGGAGAAGAAAAAGAAGAAGATCAAGGAGGTTTCTCACGAGTGGGACTTGGTGAACAAGCAGAAGCCTATCTGGATGAGGAAGCCTGAGGAGATTACCAAGGAGGAATACGCTGCTTTCTACAAGAGTCTCAGCAACGATTGGGAAGAACACTTGGCCGTGAAACACTTCTCTGTTGAAGGACAGCTCGAGTTCAAGGCTGTCCTCTTTGTTCCCAAGAGAGCTCCTTTTGATCTCTTTGACACCAAGAAGAAGCCCAACAACATCAAGCTTTATGTCCGTCGTGTCTTCATCATGGACAACTGTGAGGACATCATTCCCGAGTGGCTAGGCTTTGTCAAGGGTATTGTCGACTCTGAAGATCTTCCTCTCAACATCTCAAGAGAGACGTTGCAGCAGAACAAGATCCTTAAGGTGATCCGAAAGAACCTCGTGAAGAAGTGCCTTGAGCTCTTCTTTGAGATTGCTGAGAACAAGGAGGACTACAACAAGTTCTACGAAGCTTTCTCTAAGAACCTGAAGCTCGGTATCCATGAGGACTCTCAGAACAGAACCAAGATCGCTGAGTTGCTCCGTTACCATTCGACCAAGAGCGGAGATGAGTTGACCAGCCTCAAGGACTACGTGACAAGGATGAAGGAAGGTCAGGAGGATATCTTCTACATCACCGGTGAGAGCAAGAAGGCTGTGGAGAATTCTCCATTCCTTGAGAAGCTCAAGAAGAAGGGGTATGAAGTTCTGTACATGGTTGATGCAATCGATGAGTATGCCATTGGCCAGCTCAAGGAATTTGAGGGCAAGAAGCTTGTCTCTGCAACCAAGGAAGGTCTGAAACTGGGAGAGTCAGAGGACGAGAAGAAGAAAAAGGAAGAGCTCAAGGAGAAGTTCGAAGGACTCTGCAAAGTGATCAAGGACGTTCTTGGAGACAAGGTCGAGAAAGTTATTGTCTCTGACCGTGTGGTGGACTCACCTTGCTGTCTGGTAACAGGTGAATACGGCTGGACTGCAAACATGGAGAGGATAATGAAAGCGCAGGCTTTGAGAGACAGCAGCATGGGGGGTTACATGTCGAGCAAGAAGACAATGGAGATCAACCCTGAGAATGCTATCATGGACGAGTTGAGGAAGAGAGCTGAAGCAGACAAGAATGACAAGTCTGTGAAAGATCTTGTTCTTCTCCTGTTTGAGACTGCTCTTCTCACTTCAGGTTTCAGCCTAGACGAGCCAAACACATTCGGGAGCAGAATCCACAGGATGTTGAAGCTGGGGTTGAGCATTGACGATGATGATGCAGTGGAAGCTGATGCGGAGATGCCTCCACTTGAAGATGATGCCGATGCTGAAGGTAGCAAGATGGAGGAGGTCGACTAAAAGATTCCCAATGACTGCAGCTATAATGGTTTTCTCTACTTATCTGTTCCTCTCTCATGCTGAAACTATTATTTTGGGGTTTTCTTTTTTTTTTCTTGAGTATTATTAGCGGTGTAGCTTTTTTCTCTGAACTATAACTATTTTGATGTTAAGAGACTTCGTTTCTACCAAATCCACACCTCTTTTTGTCTGCTTCAATTTCAAGATTCTTTGCATTGCTGCTCCCTGCTTATTAGATTTGCTGGCCATTGTTATAGTTCTTTACGTACAGGTTGAAGCAAGCTACTTGGTTCAGATCGATTAACTTTAAAACTTTAACCGAAGCTCCCTGCCTGTTCAACATGTAGCCCTGGTCAAGATTGACCAGTTGTATCTACATGTAGCCCTGGTCAAAATTGACCAGTTGTATCTACATGTAGCCCTGGTCAAGATTGACAATCGAAAAGAATTGTCTCACAAAAAAGCTCAGCAAGAGAAACAGATGAACATCAGACTACTGAGATGCCTTGTGAACCAAACTTTATTGTCCAACATAAAAATCAGGTATTCTAACTGAACGTATATATACTATGAAATTGATAACTAAGAAACGAGTTTGAAAGCTTAATGTAGTTACATGGTTTAGGTAAAATCAGTGAGGGGTAATATAAGCTTTTATTAGCAAATAAAACTTAAAACACAAGGCATGATGAGAAATAACCCATATGAAGTGTAAACAATAATATATCAAGATTTTTATAAATTTTTGTGGCATTTTGATTTGTAATCCCCTCACAATACTTTACGGTTACTGGTGAGCTATTTCTGTACAAAACTTATGACACTCACACAAGTAACCTACTTGCTTCAAATATAAGAAAAAATAAACTTTGAAAGAAGAAACCAAACAAAAAAACTATAAAACTTATATCAGTGATTTTGACTCTTATGAGCTCTTGTCTGCTTTAGGATTTTTGTTTTTTCATCTGGAAAGATCTTGTTTGCAGAGAGGACAACAAGAGATGATACGAAGCCATTGATCTACACACTTTAGATGAAACTTATGTGAACATGGAAGCTTCCTTATTTCTTCCTTGTCTTTATACTTTGCCAAACATATACAACACTCCTGCATATTCCAAAATAAATATAAAAATCTATTCATTTTCTTTCTTTTATCTATCTCAGACTAATAATACACAACATAATTGATATCAGACTACTTACTAGTTCAAACAGAGTCATTACAAATTAAACCAGTTCTGGTATAGCATTATTGAATATATGATTGATTAACCAGATATTCAATCTTTGCTAAACCAGGAATAGTACTCTGTCCTAAGAAAAACCCTTATGGGTCAAAAGTATAATAACTTACCGGATCATCAGTTTTAGGAGCTGAATCAGAACCATGATCATCGATTCTTTTGTGTTTCCAGCTAGGGAGACTAGATATCTGGTCATCAGAGGCTCCTCTGTCTGAAGATCCCATGTTCATGTTGTACCCAAGGAGGCTACTAATGAGAGGCACAAGGCAACAAAGGAATAGGAAGAGAAGAAAAGGAAAAGAGTAGCAGAGAGCGTTCCAAGCTAGAAGATAGACGCAGAGAACATGAAGCTTTGGAGCATGGTTGAAAGAACCAAATCTAGAATCAAACACCCAAACGTTCCCAACCACAAACCAAATCGCAAAGAACAGCTCTAGAGACGTTCTGCACTTGCTCATCAAATGAGAGCTCCTGAAAATTTACAACGTTCAAAATGTTATTACAACTTCAAGATCTTACAAAGATCATAGTATTCAAAATCAAGAAAATATAAGTTATTATTACCTATTTTCATCTCTGCTTCTATGTTGCTGCTCAATATCGACCAACCAGTTTCCTTGGTTTAGTTGGCGAAACCGACCATATAATAGCATGACACTGAGGAGACATCCCACATCATAACCAGTGATCCATAACCTCACTGGCCAAATAGGTCTCTCGTCTTTTGAGATAGCTAGTGTGAGTGTTATCACAGTAAGCTGAACAAGCAGAGCTACCATCTCAGACATCATCCATGTGGTGGTGTTGAAAGGATTGGAGCCGAGATCTGACCTTGATCCGTTTTGATAGTGAAACACTCTCCTCAAGAAGATAAACCATCTAGCTCTAGATACCCTCATAGCAAACCTTAAGTAGAAGGACCTCTCTTCAACAGAGGCAACCACATGAGTGTTATCACCTCGTGGTGGCGTGGTACTCAAGGAAGAAGATGATGAAATAGTGATTGAGATAATATTGGGAGATGATTCAGGTTGAACAGAGTAAAGAGTATCCATTACACAGCCTTCAATATTTACTTACACCTTCAAAAAAAATTGAACATAACAAAAAAATGAAACTTCTGAAAGTTTATAAGTTGTGAACACACACACACATGAAACTTCAAAGTTTATAAACGAAAAGATCATGAAAAAAATAAACACACAAGAAAAATTAGAAACTAAAGAAAAGGACTCATGAAATTTCCATGACCTAACAATAATAAAAACACATGAAAAATCTATTTACCTTATTTGCAACAACCAAAAAGGCAAAACTCAGCTCCGTACACGAACTCCACGATTTCCCAAAAAGGAGGAATCTATTCCACAAAAGGAAACTATCAAACTACCTAGTAGCCTAAGTACATAAGCTTTTGTCTGAAATGAAATAAATTTTAGAGGGAGAATATGTTTCTAATATAAGTGAAGGAACAAGAGAAGAAGATGATAACAAAAGAAAGATAAGGAAGGTGTTGTGTTCATGTCAGGGAAGGTGAAGTTGGGTTCATGTCAGGGAAGGTGAAGTTGGGCGAGAGATGGCGACCAAGAATCAAACCATAACCAAAGGATTGTTTATATATTTTTTATAAGAAAGAAACTCTTTTGATGTTGTTGGTTTAATTGTTTTGTTTGCTTTGGTTTGAAGAGAATCAGAGAAAGGGAGATGAAGAGAGGAAGAGAACCGTTGGCCTAATCTAAACACCTGAGGTTTAGTTTATGAAGCCATGTTTAAGATGGCAACTGCTGGTTCCAACCGCCAAAGCAGACCCTCTTCATATTTTATTTTATTTGTTTTGTTTTATTTATATAATTTACCTTTTTAGAAAAGAAATGGATAAGAAGAACATCTTGATGAAATCATCAATTCAAAATTTACTATATCACAAAATCTGTTGTTATAACAGAAGAATCTTCTCGCTTTATCTTCTGTTGCTCATCATTTCCCAAACTATACTAACACATAATTTTTAATTATCTATATATATATTACTAAAAAACAAGAATTCTAATTAAAATAGTACTATGGAAAAACATTTTTAAAATTCCCTCTGCGTCCATAACTTAACCTTGTAGCAGTAAGGTTAGTAATTAATCCAATGATTTTACATATGTAAATATATATTCATAAAAATATTCTTATATACAGACAGTCTTGTTGAAAATTAACTGATTAAATAATGGCTTAAATAATTAATTTTGACAACAGAATTGTATAATTTGGCGGGAGGAAATGGGGTTGGCTAACTAATCTCAACAAGAAGAGTTTCTATCATTAACGTTGTGGAGTGGAGCCCATTCCCTCTCTTTATTTCAGTTTCCACGTTGTCTTTTTGTCCCATTATTGATTTATTTTTTTGTCGGATCATACAATAGTTGTGAAGAATAATATGATTAAAAATAATAAAAGAAAAATCAATTTTGGATGAAGCAGTGAATTGATATTTTAGAACGTTCAAATTGATGAACTTAAGAATTTTAGAGAGCAAGCAATTGACTCAAACTCAATGAAGTGTTTGTATCGTGTTTTTTTCAAAGTAATTTCTGTCGAATACTATATAAATATATGCTAACCCTATAGTATTCAAAACAGAATTTAGTTCTGCATATCTGAAAAATTATAGTATTTCAAAAGCTTTTAAATTAGTCTTGTGGTTCGGGTTGGGTCAATCATTCTAATAATTTGACTTCTTTATACTGTATTTGACAGCATTCACATAAATGGTATATCGCTAAAAATAGTAAGTACTAATAGTAGACACTGACAACACAAGATCCAAAATAAATTTAACTTTATCTAAAAGACAAAAGCAGTTTTAGTTCTCATCATCTATTAAAACCAAGAAGAGATTACCATTCTAAATCCGTCTTAATAACACAATACACTTTGTAATTAAAAACTAGACACCAGTACTATATATTGACACTTGTATAGTCAGTCTACACGTAGACTAAGGATAATTAATCTAAATTTTCATTTCCTGACGTTAATCAAATTTCAAAGCTGTTGAATCAACGAAGAAGTTTTTATTCATAAGATTAAGTGAACTAAAAGTACAACTTTTTGGAGCTTTTATAAAGTAAGGTATGAAAAGAGTTGTTCTAGTTAAACAAGAGAAAGTTAATACATAATCGTAGAGAATGGTTGACAAAATCAGAAAAGCTTATTTGTCACATGATAAGCTTATTGTGTGGTTTTATGAAATAGATGAAGTCTGAGGTGCTGAACTTGATATTTACTTTTGGAAATGGTCTTTTGTTGGCTGAGATGATCTTGAATGGATGCAGGGTTGTGGTTAGATGATGAGAAACTGATCTTGAGTTTTGATGGAAATTACATAATCCATAAGAGGAAATGTTTCTGTTTGCTATGAGTTCTTTCTCTTTGACTTTTTGGATGTCTTCTCTGAAGTCTTTTGGTCATTACTAGTAAGTAGTAATTATTTTAAAAAGAATATGAGTGCTTAAGTATTGCTGAAACATTAGGTGGTTCAGGCTAGTTAGGAGTCAAGTCTTCTTAGTTTTGGATCCTTATTACAAGACTTAAAAATATTCTATGTATTTCTCTTGAGCTGGGTCGTAGGTCAGTTGAATAGAAAACTTTATTAAAAAGCTTTATTGGCTGGTAAAAGCCGTAATTAGCTAGTTATAGATTATGTGACTTAATTGAACTACCCTGGCGTAAGAGTCTCTCCTGCCTTCACTTGAGCCTTAAGCAATACAAGCAAGATAATAATACACTCTTTGTTGAATGTAGACTGATCTGGAAGACGACGTGGTTCACTGTTTTCTTCTTATTGCCTTTCATGCCATGGCTTGACCTACCTGGAGTTTTGCGGTTCAAATGTGATCTTCTGCAATCCTCATCTCGTCTCTTCTTGGCTTTCTTCTCCATTGGTCTGCTGCACTCATTCTCGGGTTAGTTTTCTTTGTTAGTTGCTAAGAATCTTAGAGATAGGTCGTGAGTCTGATTCTACTTCACTTGGTGTCATCATAATTTATGAACAGAAACCGAAGAGCATGTTTAACTCCACCTCTAGTGGTTTCTTAAGAGGTGAAGCCTACAAAAAACTTAAGAGCCACCTCTTTCTCCTTTTTTTTTTTGCAAGAACCAATTTTTAAGAAATTTTTGGATTGTTTACAGATCTCACTAATACGTGACGGCCCGCGATTGATTTATCTTTTATTTTTTATTTTAAATAAAAAAAAAAGTTAAGAGAGGAGTTCTTAGAGTTAAATATGCTCTAAAGACATGATTATCCAGAGATTCTTAGGAAAAAATAAAGAAACTGCTTCTTAGTTTTTTTTTTAAAAACTAAGAAACTGTTTTTTATTTAAGATATTTAAAAAACAATTTTTTAACTTTTCTTAAAAAACTAAAAAAAAATTTCTTAATTTTCCCTAAAAAATCCAACCTAAGAACCCGTTGATAATCATGGCCTAAGAACATATCTAATTGGGATATTTACTCTTGAAAAATCTCAATATATATATATATATATATATAGATAAATTAGATTTTTAAAAAATTATGGAAAATTCAATAAAAATATTTAAAATTTTATAATTAAATATTAATTTATAATATATATATAAATTGAGATTTTCAAAGGTAAATTTCCCATTAGAAATATTCTTATAGACCTAAACCGGTCCAATCATTATTTAATACCGGGTGGGATGAGCCTAAACATCAAAACTGGTGTTAGTACATCAAATTTGTTTCCGGTGCTAGCTTTGATTTTTATACTATATAGTTCTGAATTTGATGTTCAGAATGCAAAACAACATTTTTGATAAAGTATATATTTTTGAATTATGTGTATTTTATTATTTAATGAAAAAAAAGAAATTTTCTTCTAAGAATTGATATTGATTACTTGATATTATTATGATATATTTAATGAAAAAAAAAGAATTTTTCTTCTAAGAATTGATATTGATAACTTGATATCATTATGATATTTTATACTATAAATTTCTATAAATAAAAAGAATCTGATATTTAAATTCATAATTTATATAACTATGATTTTTATAGTCATATTCTATAGCCAAATAATTATATTATTTTATATCAGATTTGATTCTTTTATAGTAGTTGATAAAATTCAATATGTGTCAAAAAAATTCAGTATTTATTTTGGGCAAATATCTCAAATAACCATTTTTGAAGTTTTTGTCACAAAAAATAACCTTCAAGAACAAAAATGACCAAACTAGTTTTTTTTTATTTTCAAAAACTTAATTTTTTTTTGAGTTTTAAACTTCACTTTCAAAATCTCATCTCATAACTTTAAAACATAAGTCTAGATTAGTTAATCCAATGAGTATAAATGTATCTTGGTCATTTTGTTACCTCACCTTCAAAACCTCTACCCCATAACTCTAAACCCTAAGTTTAGATTAATTAACCCAAGGGGTATAAATGTATATTTGTCATTTTGTTAACCATTTAATAAATGTTATTTTGGTCATTTTTTTCTTAAAGATTATTTTTGTGACAAAAACTTTTTTTAGGACTATCTTGGGTATTTCTCGTTTATTTTTGATATTAATATTTTATATATTTTTATTTTATATATTTTTATTTTATATGTGTTAAAAATCTGATTGTTAATTCCAATATGTATATGATTATGTCAGTTAATATTTTTGGAAAACAGATTTTATAGAGCAAAATATATCGTAGATATGTACATTTTTAATTTTTATTTGGAAGTGAATTTTGTTAGTTTAACTAATAACTAAATATAAATATAAGAGAGAAGTTATAAGAAATAGTAATCCTAATTATAAGGCAAAAAGAAACTAGAGAAGGATCTAGAAACCCTATTACGTGTGACTATATAAACATCACTTCTCCCGTAACTTAGCACCCTCTCGTACTTGGCTGCTCTCTATTTTCAGGTATCGCATCGATAAACCCTAGATCTCCTCGATAAGCAGCCAACGATGGCAGACGCCGAGACATTTGCCTTCCAGGCGGAGATCAACCAGTTGCTCTCTCTTATCATCAACACGTTCTACAGCAACAAGGAGATCTTCCTTCGTGAGCTCATCAGTAACTCATCTGATGTACGTCTCTCTCTTGCTCTCTCGTGTATTGTGGATCGATCTGTAGATTAGGTTTGGTTAGTGTTATTGTTCTCTGATTTGAAAATTGAATTGATCTGTAGATTAGGTTCGATTAGTGTTATTATTCTCTCTGATTTGAAAATTGACCTAGATAACTCTTAGGTTTAGTGTTGATACGGATTGATTGTTCTTCGTCACTGACGAGATTATGTATAACGTCTCTTTCTCTTGGATCGATCTGTAGAATAGGTTTGATTTAGTCTTTATGATACTCAAATCTGTGTGTTTATGTATAGTGTTGCTACCATGGTCAAGCAGTATCAAGCTTGTATTAAATTGATTGCTACCATGATTAAATAGTATGTGTGAAGCTTGGATTGATTCAGTTTGTTTGTATGCGTTCTGTGTATTTGTTACTTATAGTTTGGTTGATGCAGGCGTTGGACAAGATTAGGTTCGAGTCCTTGACCGATAAGAGCAAGCTTGATGGCCAGCCAGAGCTATTCATTCACATCATTCCCGACAAGACTAACAACACCTTGACCATCATCGATAGCGGTATCGGTATGACCAAGGCTGATCTGGTCAACAACCTTGGAACTATTGCGAGGTCTGGCACCAAGGAGTTCATGGAGGCGTTGGCTGCTGGAGCTGATGTTAGCATGATTGGGCAGTTTGGTGTTGGTTTCTACTCTGCTTACTTGGTTGCTGACAAGGTTATTGTCACCACTAAACACAATGACGATGAGCAGTACGTGTGGGAGTCTCAGGCTGGTGGGTCTTTCACTGTGACCAGAGACACCTCTGGCGAGAGTCTTGGCAGGGGTACGAAGATGGTCCTTCACCTCAAGGAGGACCAGTTGGAGTATCTTGAGGAGAGGAGGCTTAAGGATTTGGTCAAGAAGCACTCTGAGTTCATCAGCTACCCAATCTCCCTGTGGATTGAGAAGACCATTGAGAAAGAGATTAGTGGTGACGAGGATGAGGAAGAGAAAAAGGACGAGGAAGGAAAGGTCGAGGAAGTAGATGAGGAGAAAGAAAAGGAGGAGAAGAAAAAGAAGAAGATTAAGGAGGTTTCTCACGAGTGGGACTTGGTGAACAAGCAGAAGCCTATCTGGATGAGGAAGCCTGAGGAGATCAACAAGGAGGAGTACGCTGCTTTCTACAAGAGTCTAAGCAATGACTGGGAAGAGCACTTGGCCGTGAAGCACTTCTCTGTTGAAGGACAGCTCGAGTTCAAGGCTGTTCTCTTTGTTCCCAAGAGAGCTCCTTTTGACCTCTTTGACACTAAGAAGAAGCCAAACAACATTAAGCTTTATGTCCGTCGTGTCTTCATCATGGACAACTGTGAGGACATCATTCCTGAGTACCTTGGGTTCGTCAAAGGTATTGTCGACTCTGAAGATCTTCCTCTCAACATCTCAAGAGAGACATTGCAGCAGAACAAGATCCTTAAGGTGATCCGCAAGAACCTCGTGAAGAAGTGCATGGAGCTCTTCTTTGAGATTGCTGAGAACAAGGAGGACTACAACAAGTTCTACGAAGCTTTCTCTAAGAATCTGAAGCTCGGTATCCACGAGGACTCTCAAAACAGGACCAAGATTGCTGAGTTGCTCCGTTACCACTCCACCAAGAGCGGTGATGAGCTGACCAGCCTCAAGGACTACGTGACAAGGATGAAGGAAGGTCAGGAAGATATCTTCTACATCACCGGTGAGAGCAAAAAGGCTGTGGAGAACTCTCCATTCCTCGAGAAGCTCAAGAAGAAAGGGTATGAAGTTCTGTACATGGTTGATGCAATCGATGAGTATGCCATTGGCCAGCTCAAGGAGTTTGAGGGAAAGAAGCTCGTGTCTGCTACCAAGGAAGGTCTGAAACTGGGAGAGACGGAGGATGAGAAGAAGAAAAAGGAGGAGCTCAAGGAGAAGTTTGAAGGACTCTGCAAAGTGATCAAGGACGTTCTTGGAGACAAGGTCGAGAAGGTCATTGTATCCGACCGTGTTGTGGACTCACCATGCTGTCTGGTAACAGGTGAATACGGCTGGACTGCAAACATGGAGAGGATCATGAAAGCGCAGGCTTTGAGAGACAGCAGCATGGGAGGTTACATGTCGAGCAAGAAGACAATGGAGATCAATCCAGAGAATGCAATCATGGACGAGCTGAGGAAGAGAGCTGAAGCAGACAAGAATGACAAGTCTGTGAAAGATCTTGTTCTTCTCCTGTTTGAGACTGCTCTTCTCACTTCAGGATTCAGCCTAGACGAGCCAAACACCTTCGGGAGCAGAATCCACAGGATGTTGAAGTTGGGATTGAGCATTGATGATGATGATGCCGTTGAAGGTGATGCAGAGATGCCTCCGCTTGAGGATGATGCCGATGCCGAAGGCAGCAAGATGGAGGAGGTCGACTAAAAGGTGGCCAGATAATGGTGTTTTTTCTCGACTTCTCTGATCCTTTTTTTATCGTTGAAACTTTTTTTTATTTGGGTATTTTTCTCTTCTTCTAGAGTATTATTTGCTTTCTGTCCGAACTTAACTATTACTTTCAAGTAAGAAAATGAAGACTGTTTTTGCAAGGTTGATAGCATTCCGGATCTGATAATATTTTGTGTATTGGAAGTAATCATAGTGTGTGTGTCCGCATAAGCGAAGACACTTTGTATCGGTTCACAAAAGAACCACACGAACCAAAATGTGATCAAAATAGTAGTGTTGCTGGTTGCTCATTTATCTTGAGGATCAACGGTACACAGAGTCTTATTTTTAAACAATGAAGTACAAAGTGCAATTTGAAACATCGATAACTTTGATATTTGACATACACTAGGAGAAAAGATGCCAAATCTTTTTTTTTATAAGGGTCACTGCTGTTTCGTTTTGGTCAAGGTTTAAAAAAATATTTAAAATTTACTCATTTTGTTTCTTGAGCATTGTAGTTGGTATCGAAGAAAGAATAAAAAAAAAAAAAAATGGTCAGCATTTCACACGGAAAGAGATGAAGCAATAGGACAAAAATAAGCATCCGCCTAAAACCCAATTCAAATTCAAAATTAAAACAATAGGAGAAGAAAAGCATAAATCCCTTAGTATTACTACTATTAGCAGAGCAGAAAAGAAAGGAGAAAATGAAATCTGCAGGTAGAAAAGCTCTGCAGCCCAGAAACATCTTCAACAAGGCCCCAGCAGATATTCAACTTGAGCTGGAAAAGGCCAAAGCTCCTCCTCCTCCTCATGATGATGCCAAGGAGAACCATCTTCTTCTTCTTCTTCCAGTTCCAGTTCCAGTTCCGGTTCCTGTTGTTGAAGGGATGGACGCATCTCTTGCGGAGGAGCTGAGCGCATTCAAGAAGAAACTGGAGAGGTTGAGAGAAGATCGTGAGAGGACAGAGAAATTGCTGGAGGAGAGAGACAGGGACATGGATCTGAAGATGAGGCAGCTGCTCGAAAGAGGAGAGATCCAGAAAAGCCTCGAAATCCAGGTGGATCGTCTCTTTAGATTGAAGGAGCTCCACGCTTATTCCTCTGTAAGCAAAAACAACATAAACTAGATTTTGTTTCCATTTATACAGACCAACAAACAAACTTTAGTCAATCTCAATTAATTAATGTGTTCTTTGTATTGGTCTTTAACAGAAAATTTTGCCAGTGCCATCTCTGAGAGAGAAAGAGCAGGAGAAGAGGAAAAGCTTCAGCTTCGTAATCATGCCCCCTTCCCCCCTCCATTCTTCTTCTTCTTCTTCTCACTTCGAATTCCCGTTTCAGCCCCAACACTTTCGGGAGCAGAGTCCACAGGATGTTGAAGGTAGCAAGATGGAGGAAGCTGATTAAAAGCCTGCCAAGTTGATATATTTTTTGTTAGAACTATTTTATCTATTTTGCTTTTATAAGTAAGAAGAGAGGGTTTTGCAGTTGAGGGTTTTGTTTCTTGCAAATCCTGACAGGGATCCGGATCTTGATTATTATTTTGTGAACCCACAAGTAATATCTCATGTCTGTACAAGCGACGACACTTTGCTTGGCCAACATAGTAACCCACCCACGTCTTGGTTTCATGAGATGTTTTCTGTCTTCCAAGCTGCTTTGTTTTCTGTCTGAGCATTACTCTTTTGCGTTAATGGTAAACAAACAATGCATATTTAGACTTCTATGCTTAGGCAATGTTGGTTATTTCAAAAAGATGACTCTGTTCTCTGGAAGCCGTGTTATACTAATCTAATTTCAGTAGTGGTGCCACTTGTAAAAGTTTCATTATGATCTACTGCTCCTGGCATCTATTGTCTTATTGGTTTGGTAAAACAGATTCATGTTTTGAGCTTTTTGTGTGTCTTTGCTTCAATAAATATGTACAAGTGGTGCATGACAGTTGATGTTTTCTTTATTTGTAAGAAGAATATTGCAAGTAAAACGTTAACACCTAACCATTCCTCAAATAACAAAAACACACATGTTGAAGTAAACCCCTCTGATTAATTTTAGATCAATGAACTTAAAAACATATCATACATATTAAGATGCAACTACAAACATCTGGGCTAACGTTCGAAGCCACAACCAATCAACTTTCAAATGTAACTTCCAAACAAAGAAATACAGGGTGCAATTTGAAACATCGATTAACTTAGGGGTATTGTTTGCAATTTCAGAAAACGCAACGTACTATATTGAAACATATAAAGGGAATCCGGTATAAACTCGGGCCGAACCGGACCCGGTTATATGAGGATCCAGCTCCACTGTCGTTAACAAATAAAAAAAAAGTAGTTGATCTTGCGGCTTCACAATTTTTTAAGGACTGAGTCAGTGAGTCTCCGATCGAGTTAGGGATCATGGGAGTAAGCAACGGCGAATTGAAGTATGAGATCTCACAGAACGCTTACATCAAACTCGTCCTCCACTCTCTGCGTCATAAAACGGCGGCGGTCAGCGGAGTCCTCGTCGGTCGAATCAGCTCTAAGGACGAAGGCGTCGTGGAGATCTCCGATTCCGTCCCGCTCTTTCACTCCAACCTCTCTCTCCTTCCTCCTCTCGAGATCTCCCTCATCATGGTCACTCTCTCTTCTCCTTCTGATTCTGCTACGTACACACTCTCTTCGCTGATTCGAATAGGTTTAGAATATTGAAAAACTTAAAATTTAATTACGTTGGCTTGGATACAAATTTCAAATTTTCGAAAATTTAGTTTATTGCAGCTGCTTATGATGTTCTTACTGTTCTAAGTCTGTTGCTTGAACTCTCAGTACATTCTTACTGTTGTTTCTGTTATAACTTAGAAAGTTCAGATCTTGGATTGTTAGGACTTCAACCACCAACACAACACTGTTCTGTAACTGTATTTGAGAGAGATTTAGTGTCTGTATCAATACATGCTCTCAATGCGAAGTGGCAAACTTTATGGATTCAGATGTCTTTTCGCTGTTTTGATGTGCTAGATAGAGGAGCATTACGTGGCTCAAGGTTTGAGTATTGTTGGCTACTTTCATGCCAACGAGAGGTTCGACGATGTGGAGCTCTCTGGTGTAGCTAAGAATATCGGTGATCACATCTCTCGCTATTTTCCTCAGGCACCAATTCTCTTGGTGTGAAGCTCTTATCCTCTGCTTTCAGTTCAAAGCACAAATCAGTAGTTCTGACTATGAATGTTGTTTTGTAGTTGGACAACAAAAAGCTTGAAGCTTTATCAAAGGGTAAAGATCGCAGCCCTGTGATGCAGGTTTGTATTTCTCATCTTGACAAAGTTTTTGGAAAGCTTTGTATAGCAATGGATATGAGATTTAGAAGGTAGTTAGTTAAGTAGGGACTAGGGAGTGTATATGAAAGTATTGTATGATGTTATATTGTTAAGAAAATAGATAGTCTTTCAATAAGCTCAAGAAAAAAGACCTCTAAGTAACAGTTTATGTCTATTATGAATGCTAGCTTTGTGTGAAAGATGCTTCCAAGAACTGGAGATTGGTTGGAACAGACGGAGGAAGCAAGCTACTCTTGAAAGAGCCATCGGCCAATGTAGTTTTGTCAGATTACATTTCGTCTGAGAAATGGAAGGACGTCACAGATTTTGATGATCATCTTGATGATGTCACCAAGTAAGCTAGATACACACGAATTGAAAAAGCTATAATGTACACGATGTTTATATCCCACTAATTATATTAACTGTAATTGCAGGGACTGGCTAAACCCTGGACTTTTCAACTGAAGACGGGTATGCGATATAGCTAAGTAGAGTTTTGCTTTCATCATCTCCAGTCGAAAACAAAACATTTTGCAGAGACCCTTGTTTACCATATCCTTTGAATCTTGCTCAAGTATTATCAAGCTTACAGTAACAGAGCTCAATTACATTTAATGGTCATATCTTAAATCCTGGTTTTGATCATTTGAATGATATATTTTGGGGCTTGTTCTCGTGATTCAGTTTGTTCATATCTCTCTGGTTGCACTTTGATTATATATTTGGAATGAAAGCCTTGCTTTATTTGGTTGTTCTTCTTAAAATTTCGCCAAGTTCATAGTTTAATCCTAAAGAACATGAAACCCTTTCCGTCAACGCTCTATCTGCATCACCTTAAAACACAGGACATCCTTTAACAGCACAACACCTTTGGCGCTGGGGCAATGCACCCGAGGGCATTGGTCTGCATTCTCAAGCCCCAACCAATCAGGTAAGCTTATGTCATTGTTTTGAAACCCAAGGAATATGAACATTCCCATAATCGCGGTACCTGCATTAAGCGCTGCAGTGAGGATGTAGTTGTGCCTCGCCCACTAACTTTTAAACCTCTTGAAGATGTAGTAGTTGAACACAACCCAAACGGTGGTCCAGGACCAATAATGCACAGCCTTGGCTAGTGGCATTGAGCTTACTGCAGAGAGGATCAAGGCAATATGGATGTGTTTTAGCCATTTCTTCTCTGTTCATCAATCTTGAATGCACATTTCCGAAGTTGTCCTTTGTTGCTGTCGTTGCCTTCTTCCACCATATAAACCTTGAGATACAACAAACACAACAGAAGCTTAGAAGAAGACAACATCAAATCAGGTAGTCAAGAAGACGTTGAAAGCTCCTTACGTTTCAGTCATAGAGAGCCAGCCACAGGAGAGATGGTAGCAAATAGAGAACCAAAGCTGAGTCCGTAGACGGTAGAGCAAGAGCAACGCAAATATCACTACACTCACATAGAGCTTTGATGTAATCATTGTAAGCATCTACATTGATATTGAAATCCTTCTCACTGAGTATACGTGTAATGTTACAAGTATGTCCAGTATGATCAAAGGTTTCTAAAGTCTAGAACAGATAATTCTTCATCGTATTCACGAGGATGATGAAGCTGAGGCCATTGATGAGATGGACAAGCCTACTGTTTCCAATAAGAAGAGACTTGCAAAATCAAAGGAGAACAAAAGCGACAAAGAAAGATAAGAAATCAAATCTGGAAATATTGAGGATCCCATTTAAAGTTAAGAGGCAAAAGAAGAAGATAGCTGAATGGAAGATGGAAATGGCTCAAGCTAGGTAAGAAAATTTTACTTTGACAATGTTTTTTTTTTTTTTTACTTTGACAATGTTTTGAATGAACACATGCAAGGAAGAGAAAAAAAGAGCCATGAGAGAAAAGTGAGAAGCAATGATTGAGTGATTTTGCATCAGAGACTCTCTCTCATCTATGCTCATGGGGAAGTTGAATGTGCCATACCTTGTCTTCTTGTTTTTATTTATTGATTCACAAACTTTCTTTTTTTGTAACATTAAAAGCTAAAATTCACAGAGTGGACTCCATGGACAACTCTGATATGTCCAAAAGTTTTGTTTCAAAAATCTCTTTTAAGAATGTGAAGTTGAGTAGGATTCTTGACCAGTTCCTCATCTTTCACATACAAACTGTATTGTTTAGTTTTAATATATGTGCAGTTCAAAAGAAAAAAGTTTAAATATCTGTAAGACCAAACTAAAATATAACTTTATGTGTGTACTGAAAGTTGAAAGGCTGTGATTTTTTCAGCTTTTCTGGAAAAAAGATCATTAAAAGTTAGGGAAATTGTCAGTGAGCTGTTGATTGGTTGTAAGTAGTTTTAGTTAGAAACTAGAGATATCTTTCAGAAGTGGGACTTGTGTTGGAGAACATAACATGACAACCCATACTTCATCTATCTCTGTCAGATCTTGTTTTGGGACCTCTCAATATTAATATTTGTGATTATTATTTTATCCTTTTGTGCTTTAAAAAAAGCAATTTCCATTATTTAGAATTTATTTTCTTATATAAAAATGTTTCAAATATTCTAAAATCATTAAAGATATCTAACCGGTCGATTATATGAGTCAATCAATCAGTTTTTGTATTATTATGATGGTATGAATAATTCAATACATTTTGTTTACTTTTCCGTGATTTTATTATATTCGAAAGAACATTTATATGTCTGCTGTTCAAAAGAACATCTTTTTCTAGCGAAAAAATGATTATCTTATAACAAAAGAAGATATAATTAAATCAGGTGGACTATTATTTTTATTATTATAGGTCAGACAAAATCATGTGGACTATGTTCTGACATTTGGGTTGTACTAAAGTTTAAAGCAGATTGGATATAAACTACAATTAAACAGTGATTAATTCGCCATAAGTTTACCTATGCACCTACCACATAAGTAAATCAGAAAACATAAACAAATTACATGTAACTTTATAAAAGTATGTCCATTATCGGGAATTATTTTAATTGACTTTAGAGAAAAACCAAAATTGAAAAAAAAAACTAGAGAGTTAGCAGGTATGTTACGTACACGAATTTATGTGAAGTTGAGATTTATAGAAATTGGTATAATTAGAAGACTTTATATTTTCATTTTACCAAAATTTTGCTTCAAAATGCTAAACTGAAACTCAAACTAAGTATTGAAATATACTGAAAAATCAAGTATTTTTTATTATTTAAAACATTCAAAAAATTAACTAGATCATCATTAGAAGAAATCTATTTTCAAAAAAAAAATTACCATTTTCTTAATAAACTATTGGATACTGAAAATTGATTATAATAATTTGTTATAATTGGGATTGTTATTTTATTCTAAAAATAGTATTGTGATGAGGAAAGATTCCTCACGCTCGTTTCACGTCCCAAGCCGATCGTGTAGCAATGGTCGTTATTGTGTTTAAGAGCATGATGTTAAAGTGAATTATTGAGATAACTAAACTGACAAACTATACCTACTTGTGTGTTTTTAATGCTTAACAATCTTGTGTTTTGTCAACTTCCTGTTGAACCTTTTCTAGAGGAAAAAAAAACATGGTATCTGCTCGATTCAATGGGGAAAAAAAAGGGAAATGTTATCTTACAATATAAGGAAATTTTAAAAATGAAACAAATCAGAAATTGATTTAAGTAACCCTTTCAAGACATCTTTGGAACCCAATGTTTATAACTTATAAAGCTACGATGGTGAAATATAATTACAACCAGATATCTGGTCTGCATGTTCCTTTATGTTTTGTATTTAAATAACATTTGATCTTACCTTTGTAAACTATAGTAAGTACAAGATGTCTGCAAATTAGTTGGAACTACCTTTTTTCTCTATAGTGTGGCATAACTTGTATTCTCTGATGTTTGGATCCTAGGTCTTTTGGTTTATAAACATTAATAAATAGATTATTAAATACATATATTTGATCATTACTTATTATATATAGGTGATCGTCATATGTAATAATTATATAATAATATAATTATTATTTATCGTTAAAAAGTACAGAGACTCAGAGCATCAGTAGTGGGGAGTATCTTCTCAAAAATTTCTTATCATTTTTATATTAATTATTTAGAATAATTTTATTTTATTATTTTATTTTATTTTTAAAACAAAACTGAACTAATGATAAAATGACACATGACTTGAAAGTCTCTTAAAGATAAGCAGTAGTCTCTCTACCACAAAACGTCTCTCACCCTTTTTATCATCTCTCTCCTAATTTTTCTTTTTTTATTAATATATTTTGTTGAGGTACTCTTGTTATTTTAACCAGTGCGGGTGCTCTTATGTTCAAGAAAAACATTAATTTCTATACATTCTTCTTAATAATACATAATATATCTATCAATTTGTTTTTAATCTTTAATTTAAATTTATCTCTTTTTTTGTTCCCTAATTTTAATTTATCTCTTTTTTTTTTCACTAATTTTAATTTATCTCTTTTTTTTGTTCACTAATTTTAATTTATCTCTAAAAAAGCCTAAACTATTAAAAGCTCAAGATGGGATCCTTGATGTAAACCTTTGTCTTCCATTTTGGAGAAAACAAAAAATTATTGAAATAGTAATAATTGAATTCCTCAAATAAAAATATATTCAGCTTTATATTTGACCCAACTGTCTTTCTCTCTTGCCTCTTTTCATGGTGTAGACCCAACTCTCTCTCTTGAGCTTCTCTCTCTTCTATCCATCTCGGACGTTTACATGGAAGCAAGGGGATGTATTCATTTCTCTCTATCTACAGCTTTACATGAACAGTGACTCTTCTCTCTCTCTCCTTTCTTATTCTGCTTCCCCTGCTTAATCCTTCTGGAAAAACGGGTGTCTCGTGATCTTTATCGCTCAAAAATCTCAACTTTAAGGTAACCATTAAATGGGTTTTCTTCATCTCCCTCTCTCTCTCTCTGTAAAGCTCTGTTTTTTTTTTGTGGGTTCTATCCTCTGATTCTTGGTAGATCCAAAAGGCATTTACTTTAACGAGATCTGTGTAAGTGTAACCATAGAGCCAAAGATAAAACTCTACTTTTTGCATTGAAAAAGCTTCGACTCTCTTTATGCCGATTTTGATTCAATTGATTAACGGTTAGATATTGAGCTCAAGATCCATATCAGCTCCAAGTTCATTCCCTATATTCTTGAGACTCTGTTTTTGATGGAAAATAACGATTTTTCGAGTTTGTTAGTGCATATTTAGTAAGATCCGTGATTATTAATCTCTTGATTTTCTATTTTCTCATGCTTTTTTGAGTAACTGATGCTATTGTTTTGTTTGATGACTGATCAGGTAACTCGCTGATGGAATCTGTGGCTGTATTGATTATTAGAGTCAAGAAACGAATTGGTTTCTAGAAAAAGAATCACTTCTGATTAGTTTTTAGTTACTCCATGGCTTCCAAGACTCCAGAAGGATCACTTACCAGTTCCAATAACAGTATGTCAGTCAACACTTTAGCAGATCAAGTATCTTCAACTTTGTCTTTAGCCGATCCAAGTAGGGACAGCAAACCGTGTAAAAACAAGACCTGCGAGCAAGGTGAGAGCGGGAAGAGTAGTACCTGTAGACCGAGCACAAGCAGTGACATAAGCGATGAGAGCACTTGTAGCAGCTTTAGCAGCAGCATCAACAAACCACACAAGGCCAACGATGTGAGATGGGAAGCTATCCAAGCTGTTAGAACCAAACATGGCGGTTTGGGTTTGAATCATTTTAGGCTCTTGAAGAGGTTAGGATGTGGAGATATCGGAACTGTTCATCTAGCTGAATTGAATGGGACAAGGTGTTATTTCGCGATGAAGGTTATGGATAAAACTGCTTTGGCTAGCAGGAAAAAGCTTCTTAGAGCTCAGACTGAAAGAGAGATACTGCAGTGTCTTGATCACCCGTTTCTCCCTACGTTGTATAGTCATTTTGAAACTGAGAAGTTCTCTTGTTTGGTTATGGAGTTTTGTCCTGGAGGTGACTTGCATACACTGAGACAGAGACAGCCAGGGAAACGCTTCACCGAGCAAGCAGCTAAGTAAGAACAAAGTTTCTTTACTCTAAGAAACTGTTTCTCTGTATTGACTTGTTTATACTGTTGTCAGGTTTTATGTAGCGGAGGTGCTTCTTGCAATGGAGTATCTACACATGCTTGGGATCATTTACCGTGATCTGAAGCCTGAGAATGTTCTTGTGAGAGATGATGGACACGTGATGCTTTCAGATTTTGATCTCTCCTTGAGATGTACCGTTAGCCTCTCTATAGTCAGATCAACCAATCTTGTTTCCGAAGGGTTGTCAAAGAGTTCTGTTTCTTGCTCGCAGCAACCCGCTTGCATCCAGCAACCATCTTGCATCTCAATGGCTCCAACATCCTGCTTTGGTCCTCGGTTCTTCTCTAAATCCAAGAAAGACAAGAAACCGAAAACAGACAATGGTAACCACCAAGTAACTCCATTACCAGAACTTGTTGCAGAGACAAGTGCCCGTTCAATGTCATTTGTGGGGACACACGAGTACTTAGCTCCAGAGATCATCAAAGGTGAAGGACATGGAAGCGCGGTTGATTGGTGGACCTTTGGGATCTTTCTTTATGAGTTGTTGTTTGGTAAAACACCGTTTAAAGGGTCTGGAAACAGAGCAACGCTCTTCAATGTTGTTGGTCAGCCTTTGAGGTTCCCTGAGTCTCCTGTTGTTAGCTTTGCAGCTAGAGATTTGATAAGGAGTTTGCTTGTGAAGGAGCCACAACATAGGTTAGCTTACAAGCGTGGAGCAACAGAGATTAAGCAACATCCTTTCTTTGAAGGAGTGAACTGGGCTTTGGTTAGGTGTGCTAGTCCACCCGAGATTCCTAAACCGGTTGATCTTGAACCGGTGAATTGTTCTCCTGCTGTACCAACTGCTGCATCTACAAGCGTGAGATCTGATCAGAGCAATTATCTTGAGTTTGATTTCTTCTGAAGGTTGTTTTGCAAGAAACTGTGTCCCAGATTTGATGATTCTCTTATTGTTTCTTTGCAAGTTCTGCAGAATCTGTTTAGTGGTTTTCTCTTTCTTTGTCTGTTTTTCTTTTCACGTCAACGAGTTATGAGATTTGTATCATTCTTCAACAATCTGAGACAGTCTTTGTACCATCTTCTGAAGTTAAATGTTATTACACAGAACAATATAGAATCTAAAAACCACAAGTTCTTTGTTTCATATCTCAACTCATCTACAACACAAGGAGCAAAATAAAACAACCAAATAGCTTTGATCCAATTTACAGTAACAAACCAGACTTTCACATTATAGACCATAGCTGCAACTGCTTCTGATCTCAAACAACAAAACCTTCTTTAGCACACAGCTTTCTGATTGTTCACAACAATAAAAGTTCTCAAATCTTGAAAAGAATCAAACATCAAATGGGTTTCTCTCCAGGGAGATAAGAAGGAGAACCCCACTCCACTTGATTCTTCTTTCTATTAAAGATCCCACTTAGATTCGGTAGAAGCACTTTCTTTGATACCACAACAGAGGTTTTCATTTTCTCCAGTTTCTTGTTGATAGGCTTCTGTGTCATAGCTTTGTAGTGATGATGTTGCGGTGATGACTCAACAGACATCTTGGCCTCAGCCTCTGCAAGAATCCTGGACGCCATTTCCTCTGCTTTCTTCTGATCTCTTTTACGCCACCTCCTGAGTTCTCCTTCAACAGCTTTCTTAGCAGCATCAGCCATAGCTGCTTTCTTCAGTGCTTCTTCTGTTGCAGTCTTTAGCTTCTCAATCTCCTCTTGTGTTGCTTCTAACTTCTTCAGTGTCTCGTTTTCACTAGCTTTAACTGCTTCCACCTGAGCTAGAGCAGCAGCCACTTTCATATCCGCCAACTTATCGCAAACCTCAGCTCTCTTGCTCAGCGAAGTAAACTCCTCCTTAGACAGTGTGATGCTCTGAGCTCCTGACTCAGATGATGTCGAGTTACGTGCAGAGTCTGTTTTTTCAGACATTGACTTCATATGTTCAAGGGCCTTTGCCTCGGCAGCTTTTGCTTCTTCAACATCATCTAGAGCGACCCTCAAGTTTAGCTCTGTGTCTTCAAGCATGAGATGCGTGGTTTCAGCTTCTCTCATTAACCCCTCGGCCTTGTTTCTCATTTCTTCAGCTTCTCGTCCAGCAGCTTCTGTCTCAGAAGATATCTGGTTTAAGGTTAACATCATATCTTCCAAAGCAGCCTTTGCTTTAGTTTCCTCTGCAACACATTCTTCTAGGTCAATCTTACTTTTGCTAAGCTTCAGGTTAAGATCTCCAGCCACAGATTCGATCTCAGCCTCCTTTGCTTCAAGTTCACTGTGCTCTGTCTTCACATTCTTCAGTTCTGCTCTAAGGGATTCCACCAACTCCTGCAAAGACTCCTCTTCTTCCACAAACTTCTCGAGTAATCCCTTTGCTTCGTTCAACTCCAAACTCACACCATTAACAGAATTTACATCAGATGTTTTCACAGTCTCCATTTGCTTCTGCAACTCATCGATCTCCTTATACGTCTCAGTCAGCTGCGCTCCAAGCTTTTTAGCAAATTCAGGGTCGAACTCTTTCTTCAAAGCGAGCAGTTTCTTGGCAGATTCTTCCATGCCAGCTTTATAAGAGTGCTGCTGAATCTCCTTCGCTGTGAACATCTCAGCTTGTTCTTTTCCAGCTTGAGAACATCCAAGCTTAGTCTGTTCAACTGATTTATTAACAGATGCTATCTCCTGTCTAAGCAACTCAATCTTGTCAGAATAAACTTTAGTCACTTCCTTAGCTTCCTCTTCTTTGGTTAACGCAACAATCTTTGTTTCAGAAACCTCATTTGAAACCTGACGGATTTTCCTCAGCTCTTGCTTCGCTGTATCAAGCTCCTTACATACCATCCCATACTGTTGCTGAGCCTGAGCATCAGGAACAGTCTCTGGTTTGACTTCTTTGATCTGACTCTTGGCTGCTTCAGTTACCTTATATGCAGAATCTCTTGATTCACTAACAGCTTCAAGCTTACGAGTAAGCTCATCAACAGTTCTCTTACCCCACTCCAGCTCACTCAACGCTTGCTCTCTAACTGTTTCAGCACTCTTAACTTGTTCCTTTAGCTTGTTCAACTCTTTCTGCGCTAAGTGAAGCTCTGTTTGCTTCACCAAAACTTTCTGCAAACCACAGAACACAATTTATAAACTCAATAAAACTGTTTGTGAATCAAGAAACAAAAGTGTTTATTACCTCAGCGGATTGAGGACTCGGTTTGCGAATGAGAGGAAGCTTCTCAGCTGAAAGGGCAGATTCACCGAAGAGGTTAACAGCATGTTTAACAGATTGAAAAGGAGCGCTTGTGTCTATCTCCCCAACCTCAGAAGAATCTTGAGGTCCTTTCTTAGCAACCATTTTGCATTTTTCTTTCTTTATACAGACTCAAAAACCAAGACTTACCACCTAATAACACACAAGGAATAAATCAAAACACTAACAAGAGGTTATTAAGGTGCAAATTTTATTAAAAGAGTTTGCCTTTTTAATATGTTCTGTTCTAACTTAATCACTAAGAATCTACACAGATCGTATTAATCATCAAATAGGAAACATAAAAGCTTCTCTTCAACCCTTTAAAGCCATGACCAAGTTATCAAACTCGTACCTGATCTTTTCTTCCCGGACTGTACGATAAAAAAAAACACGTTAATCAGAAAATAAATATCCTTACAGTCACGACGCTAATGAAAAAAGATTTGAGCTTTGGAAGAGAGATGATGAAGTTTTTGAATTTCTTGAGAGAGAGAGCAAAAGTCAGTGGCGATGAGAGAGAAACGAGGAGAAAGAGACAGAGAGGAGAGAGAGGGAAAGTGTACATTGACAAATGGCGGCTTTTGGTTGGTCAGCGGTGAAACCTAATTGTTTTACTTTTTGGACGGCGGGTAAATCTCTAATTTACTTTTATTTCGTGTATGTTCTTAATGGGTCCCATTAACACTTTATACAAAATGGCTCAAGAGTTAAGGCTAATGTATGTTCTTAATTAATGGACCACACTTTAATTTGTTATGAAGTGATTAGCTGTAAAGTTTGCCAAAAAGAACATTTACTATTGCTCATTCCGTTTTATTTTATTTATTATTTTAAATTTATGCAAACAATTTAAATAAATAATTAATTTTATATATATTTAAATAAAATATTATGAATAATACATTTAATTATATTTAAATTAATAAAAAATAAAAAATATAAAAAGTCATATATTATATAAAATTAATAAATTTTGTAATGAAACTATGTATTTGTAAAAAAAGAATATTTTACAGCGACAATTAATTGAAACAAAAATAGTACTTAATAACTTGAAATAAAAATTAATTTTTTATTATCTCATCATTCATATGCCCAGCTCATATAATTAAAAGATTCTGAAAAAAAAAGGAATTGCGTGGAGGTTGATTAGCAAATTCATAGAACTATTAGAATCAGTTCAAAAAAAATTCATAGAACTATTTTCCACTGAGCTACACGACGACATGTAATGCTAAAAAGGTAGATTTAATTATATATCTAATATATTAAAACAGAGTCCTATTTGAAAATTACCTTGGCATTTTTTTTTTGAACTTATTGAAAAATGTTGTGATTTATCTATTAACTGACATCTATATTATTAAAATTAATTACAAAATTGGAATGTTTGGAAACATAGATAATAGACTAAATGAATAATGTTTGGAAACACGGATAGCATATTAAATATTTTCTTCTATTTACATATTTAGTCATCCAATTTCTTTTTTATTTACCTATTCTGCCAGTATCATTTAAAATAATATATTTAAATTAATTAATTTCAATGGGTATATAAATTTGGTACATTAATAATAAACCAACTATAATTTTTATTTTTTTTTAATTATAACAAAATCTGTTGAGAAAGAATCTAACAAAATTTAACTTAAAAATTTAAATATTTTTATAAAATTATACATTAATAAATTTCGTGATTAGTAATATAATATTATTATAAATCAATTTAACTAAGTTTTTATTATAAAACAGGAAAATAAAATTCTACATTATTTTTTATAAATTCTATAAATATATTCTCTATTATATAAAAATAGCAGTGTTACATTAGTTAAATATGGTAAAATTATATTAAATAGGTAAATTAACAAATTTTAAAATTTAATCTACTATTAACAAATAGTAATTAGACCATTTCAAAAATTAGTTAATATGACATATTTAATTATTTACATCAATAATAAACCAACTAAAGATTGAAATTTTATTTTTTAATTATAACAAAATCTGTTGAGAAAGAATCTAACAAAATCTTACTTAAGAATTTAAATATTTTTATGAAATAATAAATTAATAAATTTCGTAATTAGTTATATAATATTATTATAAAATCAATGTTAAATAAAATTTTATTATAAACAAGAAAATAAAAATTCTACTTTTTTATAAATTCTATAAATATATTCTGGATTATATGAAAGTAGAATTGTTACATGAATTAAATATGATAAAATTATATTAAATAAGTACATTAACAAATTTTAAATTGTAAAGTTTTTCATTTAAATAAATCATCATTCATCATTAGAATAGGCTAAAATTCATAAACTGTATAATAGTTTTATAAAAAAATAAATGTATTAACATATGTTAAACTTATATATCTACAATTTTTTTATTTATATTGAAGCTCTCAACAATATATTATTTAAAATGTTTGTATACAAAAATATAATAATATATAATAAACTTTAATTCATATACTATTTAAAAAAATGTCAATAGAAAACTATGGTATTTTAGCAACTCACTTAAAATATTAATGACAAATCAAATTTTAATTTTAAATTTATTTTTGTTTTAATTATAAAAAATATGTTGGAATTTTTTTTTAAAGCAATTAAGTCTTATTTTTTAAAATAAAACTTAATATCATAACATCCAAAAAATATCATATATCAATAAATTTTAATAAAATAATATGATAGATACTGCTATGTATAAAATTTACTAAAAATAGGTCTATATTATTTAAACAAAACAGTGTTTTTACTTATAAATTTCGTAAAACATTAAAATGATATATGTTAAAGTATATTTTCTTATACATATTAAATAGATTTTTTTAATAATATAAATAAATAAAATTTAAAATATATATATATGCAAAATGTATAAATTAAAGAAAAAACATATTTTGAAAGAGATTCTTTATTTGATTATTTCATATAGTTATTTTATTGTATCTAACTCGAAAATATATTAGTAAGTAATAAAAATTAATAACAAATTAAAATGTTTTAAGCAAATCACTATATATTAATAGTGTTGAAGAAGAAATATAAAAAAAATTATAGAGTTACACAATATATAGCATTAAATTAAAATTATATAAATAAAATATTTGTAATAATATCAAATATATTTATAAAATAGAAAAATATCCGCACGGACGTGCGGGTTAAAATCTAGTTTATATTAGGATAAGACTTGCGCTTTGTAGAAAGTAAAATGTTTATATGATCTATTTATAAATGAGTAAATGTACATATGTATTTTTGTGCAGTGGTATGGAATCAGCTTTGTCATGTATACATGGAAGAAAATTTGGTTTGTGTGATAAATCAATAATGAGAGTGTTTTGAAAACTGTACAGACAATGACTCATTGTATATATAAGTAGATTTATGTTTACGGTATCTATAGATAAATTTATGTTTAGTGTTTAGTTTTAGTTAATAAAAAAGAACATCGAACATATCATATGTAGAACTATGTTTTAGGTTCATATAGTATGAAATATGATTATATATATATTTTTTAAAAGTAAAACATTCAGTTTTACTTAATAAAAAAGAACATCGAACATATCATATGTAGAACTATGTTTTAGATTCATATAGTATGAAATATGATTATATATTATTTTTTTCAAAAATAAAACATTCAGTTTTACTGGTTGATCTAGTTTAATCAGTCAACTAATAAATATACTAAATTGGTATTCGATTTGGTCCAACAAGTAGAATGAAGAAAAGTGTGACGACACTCTATACATTTATTATGATTAAGATATTTTATGAGTGAGTTTAAAGAACTAAAAATATCATCTGATGATTGTAAAGTGTGTAAATAAGATTTATAAACTTTGGAAAAATTATAACGCATTATCTTTTGCAGTGGTGTTACATTAAAAAAAACTAAGAAAAAAAACCTCCATAAACTATTTGAGAATTTTTCTCTTTAATATCTTTTAATTAGTTTAAGAAAATATATGTATTCTTTAAAATATAAATTTCTTATTGTTGTTATTTTTTAAAATAAAAATGATATTATATAATCCTAAGACTACTAAGGATTACATTTGTTTAGACCACAAAGAAAAATCATACTAATATTTATTATTATATATTTTGACAGGGTATATCACAAACCTTCTAAAGTCTTCTAAGAAATAGAGAATCTCTGGACCATTATTGTTACATTGATCCCAAATAATAAGAAAATGGATATCTCAAAATCCCATTTATCATATCGGGTGGTTAATAAATCCCGGAAGTTATGGAGTAATCTTTTTAAACCTCAAATATTTCCATTATTTAATTCTCCTTTTCCATATTGTTTTGGTGGGATAATAATATTTCAATATTCCATAATTCACCGACCCTCCCCAACACTATAAAAAGAGACGCATACCCTCACCAATTCATCATGCAAAACAAAAAGCCCTAGAACTCTTTAACCTAAACTAATCAAATCAAAACAAAACAAACAATATGTCTGATTCAGACAAGATTATTACATTGACAAGCTCCGACGGCGAGCGTTTCGAGGTAAACGAAGCGGTGGCGCGTGAGTTTAAGATGGTAGCACACAAGCTCGAAGACGTCCACAGTAGGACCCTAGTCAAAGTGCTCGAGTATTGCAAGAAACACGTGGAAGTCGAAGAAAACAACGAGGAGGCTAAGAAGGAGCTCAAGGATTGGGACGAAGAGTTGATTAATGTGGATATGAATATGCTCATGGAACTCATCATCGCAGCTTACAATCTCAACGTCAAAGGCCTTGTAGACATTGGTTGCCAGAAGGTTGCAGATGCTATCTCAGAGATCCAACAACCAGAGGAGCTTCGCCATCTTGTTAGAGATGTTTTTAAGCTCGATGATCATGATTACACTGCTGAAGAATTAGCAGCTGTTCGCAAGGAGAACGAGTGGGCTTTTCCTTGATCTTTGGAACCAAGGCCGATGATCATCTTGACAACGGATTAGTTAAATGTCCCCTCTCTATGACTATCGATCTAACCACCTTTTCGTTTTCTCTTTTTTTTCCATAAATTCCTAAGAGTAATTGATTTGAAAATATTCATCAAGTTGGTAAACTCAGATTTTTTTTCTGTAAACAAGTAATCTCAGATTTTATGGTTACATATTTTGGTTACATACATTATTATATTAATGTAGTACTAAATATATAGTCACACACACGTAACATGGTAGTAGGACAAAAATAAGAGCATCTTTAATCCTAGCACATGATAAGTGAGTTGTTTATTTTTTTATTTTATTTTTTCTGAAAAAAAAAATAAATATAAACCACTCGCGGACCACCACGTGTTACTGAAGTGTTTGCAAGAATCATTACTTAATTAGGAACAATTGAAAGTGGTGCTTAGAGTTTTGGTTGGTTCCATCCCTTTAACCACCCTTCTAAGCATTCCTTAAGCAATGGGGTTAAAGATGCTCTAAAAAATAAACCTTCTAGTTTTCTGTTCCCATTTGATTTTTATTCTTCTTGGGTGTAGTAGTTTTGATCATCACAAAACACTGATGCACCTTTTTGGAGTAAGGTTTGGAGGAGCACAACAGATAGGTATACAGTTTCGATTAAAGGGCCTAGTTAGAATCCAGCATCATCCTTAGTATAATAGGCCCATCAATGTACCCAACAACATCATTCCATGTTGTTTGGATTCATCATGTTGTTCGTGTTTTCTCTTCTGTATGTACCATTGTGTAGTAGCAGGCAGCAATCAAGAGCCAAGTGGTTTGCAAACTTCTCTTTTCGTGGCAAATCAAGATGATAACACAAAATAATTTGCTTGATGTAATATAAGGTATAACAAAAGGATCAACACTACAACACAATAAATATACACGATAAAATCAAGGAAAAAAAGACAACCATAAAATTAAACCAAAAACGACCCATATGAAGAAGCATTACATATATAAATACAGTAGCAACACGATTTTACAGCATATTTTAAGAACAAACAACTTCAAAGAAGATGGAAATCATAATCGTGAATACTAAAGTGAGAGCTTCAACTCATCTTAAGGAACTCTTTTTTTTTTTTGTTTTTTTTTGAGGGTACTTTCAAGAAAGACAATAAAAAACATAAAAATAACACTGCTTTAGATCTCTAAGCAATGTGACTTTTTCTTTGAGGGGAGCAAGAAAAATCCATCTTTGTGTCCATCAAGAGTCCACAGCTGGAGATTGCATGCAGCAGAGCCATTTTTTCTGTAACCAAAAGAGGCAGTATTGTGTGAAGAAAGAGTGGAGACAGAGAAGATAGAGTAGAAGAAGAAACTTACAGGCTGGGGTTTGCTAGGATCTCCTCCTCCTCCTCCTCCGGACTTAGCATGACCATCAGTGGATTTGCCAGGTGATCCGGGTTTGCCACCGGTCTTTTTCTCATCCCTAGCTTTGTTGAATATGACCGTGAAGCCTTCAGCTGATGCTGGATCGTTCACATCCCATTCACCAAACTTGGGCAAGGGACGACCTTTGTCCTGTTCATGTGATGTGCAACACACAAAATGGTGACAAACCAAATACATAAGAGGTTAGATGAAACTCAAATTTGTCTATTCACATGTTGTTTAAATGCATGATGATGACCTTTCTCCACAGTGAGTAAGTCTCAGGTGGGAGCAATCACAAAAAACTAAAGAGTAAGAGACAAAAGATAAACCCAAAAGCATCACCAGACAAATGTGAAAGCAGGACTTAAAAAAACTAATGAAACTAGTTATACCATCAAGTACTATCAGGAAAAAAGGGTGTGTACAACAACAACACAACCAAACTAATCAACTTCCCATTTTTCCAGCAAAAAGAGTATAACCTCAAGTCAAAAGAGTACCAAAAACTAACCATAGGTCAAGGAAATTCAAAAGTTCATATCCATTTAAGTTAGGTGAGAAGAAAACTGAAGTTTGAAAACTAGTAGTGAACAATCAAATCTTTGTCTCTAAATAAGCAAACAAACTCACAAGGCACAGAAGATCCTTTACCTGTCTCTAAACAAACGCTATACACAATATTCATATCCATCTTCACTATCAAATGAATCAGGAAAGTTAACACACGAGACGAGACGACACAACTCCTCTGTATTCAAAACTATTTGAATCTCATATCCAGAATCAGAATCCTTAATCAAAATCTAAGCTAAAGAGAAATCAATCCTTAAAAAAAACACAAGATAACTTTTTTTAATAAAGCTAAGCTTAAATAAATCAAATTCAGATTGAATAAAAGCCAAAGATCAAAACTTTAAACTTAAAAAACTGAGATCCAGTGAAAAGGGATTATCAGCAACAAGAACATAGCTCATAAGAATCACATCTAAACTTAAAATTCTCGAAACTCAACAAATCGGATTAGAGAGGGTTTAGAACGTACCGACATGGGGGTCTGAAGAAAGGAGGAAGATTTAAATCCCAAAGAATAATAGAAACAAACGATTCGGAGTAAAAAGGGAGATGAAAGCCGCCGAGAAAACCAAGGGAAAGTGTGAGAACACAATTGATCGCAGATGTGAGAGAGAGAGAGACAGACTTTTCTTTTTTCCTCTATTAATTCTCTTTTTTTTTTCTCTTTTATCTGCCTTCTCGGTGCGATGTCTGTAACGGTTTATATAAACGGAGTTAATCCGAGCGCCCTGACGTGTTTTGGTTTATAAACGGAAAGCTGAGCTAGCTAACGGCTGTTAATTAAGGAGTTCGGACCGATGCAAAGCAAGTGACTTTGCTGGCTTTGTTTTGTCTTGTCTTCTTGTAGTATCATTATTTTTGATATATTTTTATTTATAATAATAATTCTCATTACATTGATTTTTTTTTCTCAAAATAATAAGCATTTTGCTAAAAAAACAAAATCAAATGGCTAATAACCTTTTCTTTCTCGAATATAATCCCTTTTCAAAGATGTTTGAAACGAATGAAAAAAATGTTTGGAACGATTTTGTCAAAATAATGACACTAGTTAGGTGATCTTTGTAATTATAATTTGTCAAGTGGCTTATTTGTTTAATGAAACATGATTACTTACGTTAATTCAAACTATTAATTTTAAAATGTCATCCGCCATCATCACTCATCTACCAATCTTAACAAATCTATATGTTAATCCACTAGCTGTTTTAGGTTTCATGTACATCTCTATTTACATAAGCTATATTATACATATTTTGCAAATTTCATATTTATTTGTTGAGTAATAGTTGCCACATGCATATATATATTTTCTTAGTCCCCGATGCGTGCAACCAATTTTTTTGTACAATATTGATGATATAAACGCTGATTTATATGAACTTGTTAGAAGACTAACAGACATTCTACACATTGAGAATGGATATAATAATAATATTTGTGTTACAGGCTCACGAGTGGTACTGCAAAATGGAACAAGTCCAGTGATGCAATCTGACGAACTGTTAGATTCTGTCTTTGCATCAAGATCCATCAGACACTATCCCAACACGAACAAACCAGTTGTCTCCATTCTGACAATCTTTACATAAAAAGATTCCTCAAAAACACAAAGAAAAAATCAACTTTTGCATCTTCCATGTCTCTGTATCTCATTACCCATTTGAGTCCAGACTGATTTACAGGTGAAGTCGGCACATGAGTTGCCAACACAGCTCCAGCTATTATTCAGGGTTTGTTCCTCTCCCTGCTCTATAAAGAGGAAAAAGGCCTAAGAAAGAACAAAGATATAAAGATCTTTTTAACACAAGTGGAGTAAGACAGCAGTTATAAACACACCTGGAGTATACCTAAACTGAATTAAGACAGATATTTTTTGGTATGGTTTTTGAGTTGTATTTGTCAGGGAAAAGAGCCAGTGAAGGCGACGCATCACTGTCTTACTTGTCTTGTTCTGCATAACAGCACAAGTTCAGGTGCTTAAGCTTCTGGAACTGGTTGGCACTCACATCAAGAAAGAACTGCCAACTAAACAAGAGTATTAACTATGATTGCATACCTAATTGCTAATCAGAGAAGCGAACAAAGATCGTAAGATGCATAATATGAATCAGACAAAGCTCAAGGAGTCTTTTTAGCTGGTTCCCCTGCACATCCAGCTCTTCACGGTGGTGAACTGCACCTGCACCTAGTAAGCAGAAAAACACAATACCTAAGAACAGTAAATAAGCAACGAAAGAGTAACGGATTAAGAAAGAACCGTGCTACAGAGAAGTAGATCCTCGAGATATGCGTTAATGCTGCTAGCTGAGGGAAAGGGATCATTATATTTAAGCTTGTTCTGATGTTTATATAAATTCGAAAAACCCTAGAGTTGTTCAATATATGAACTCGTCGAACCAAAGGCCACAAGTTGTACAAATCAAATGAAATTCAAGCTTTAAACTGAATGTGAACGCCAATGGGATGAAATTAATTATTACATTACATCCATTCACTAATCCTTACAAAAGCAAAACATGAATCTTCTTGAGAGATTCGAATATCATAATAGGATCATTTGCTACAATAGGTTAAGCACAAAGAGAAATGTATTCACAAACTACTCTATGAAGTGAAGCTGAAGCTACTAAGGAACTTGAAACACAAAGTTTTACTGTCTCTGAGAATCTGAGTTTGGCTCCTCCTAGTTTATGCTATTTGGATCGGAACTTTCTCGGCAAAAGAACTGCAAATATCGAGAGATATTACGGATTAAGACAAAGTAACTTATTTTAATTATGTCGAGAGATTTTACCATTTACCTTGGGTTATATTGCGGAAGCTTTTTGCAGGGAAAGTAATATCCGGATCACGGTTTTGTTGGGAAATGACACTGACAAGTATATTGCTCTTGCTGTGTAAACAAGAAGCTTTAGTGACTAATGAGAGCCGAACATTAAAGAATGAGAGACGCAACTAAGAAACAAAACCTGGCCCAAGAAGGAATGAATTTGTCGTTTGAAAGGTCGTCTTCATCATCGTCTTCCTCTTCATCTTCGTCGTCTGAGCATTTGTATGGAGAGATGTCGTAAGATTCTTCAGACATTTTCCCTATGTTGCTTATAACCTATAAGCATGAGGTACTGTTATGTATCGAAGATTGGTCTCATCTCTAAAGAACTCCAAGTCTTTAAGATGAGAAAGAAACTTGTACCTTGAGATCATCCTCTCTCGAGGATCTTGATGCATTGGTGTCGTCGCTGGAGTTACTCTTTGATCTTACTTCACGGATCCTAGCATTACCTTGTTCTTCTTTAAGTTCCTTCAGTGCTTTTATCTTCGCATCCTACATCACATTAGTCAAACAAAGTTTCTAAGAACAAAACAAGAAGAGGGGTGGTCTTAGTCTTACCATAGCCTTTCTCTTCAGTTCTTTTTCAGCTTGTAGTTTCTCATCAGCCTCTTTTTGTTGTTTCTGCATTTCTGCAACTCGTTGTCTTTTAGCTTCCTTCAGCTTCTTGTCTTCTTCCCTCTGCCTCTTCTTATCTGCCATTTCGAATTCTTTTCTCTTCCGCTCTTCTTCTTTCTTTTTCTTTTCCATCTCCTGCTTCCAAGCCATCTCCGCTTCCTTTTTCTTTCGCTCTTCTTCTTTCTTTTTCTTCTCAATCTCCTGCTTTCTCAAATTTTCTTGTTCCAGCCTTGCCCGCTCAAGCTTCATAGCTTCTTTCTTCATCTTACGTTCGTTTTCTTTTTGTTCAGCGATCCTTCTTGTAGCCTCAGCAGCTTCTAAGGCCTTTACTTTGACATCCCTCTTGCCTAGGGGGAAACATAGATAGGGTCAGTTCAGACAAATAAGTAATTCGAAATATCAAATGCTTTCTACTAAACTAAGAAATCTATTACCTGTAATGATTGCAGCAGCTGCTTTTTGTTGCTGCACAAGTGGAACGAAGGAAGTGATGTTTGAAACAATGTTGTTGTGCCTAGGTTCTTTATCTGGTAATCGTGGCCCTAAAGATGTCAAAGTCGAGTTACAAGACAACTTAGCCTTACTGAACCTGCTACTAGGCGGTCTTACATTTCTTCCAGCGCCTGCTCCACCTTGATTCTCTTTACCTTTACCTGTGAATCTTCGGCTACCACCCTTCTTCCTTTCTGCCTTACTTTTGACACTGTTGTTGCACATAGCAGAAAAGCTGAAGGCGGTATTGACAGAATCTAGGCTCTCTCTATCAACAGGGATCTTGGCGTTAGAGACAGATGGAAGAAGTTTCATTGGCTCTTCATCAACATCAGCAAGAGGTTTCCTTTCAGCAGAGACACTCCCACTTTTTGAATCAGATACTTCATTGAAAGCTTCTGATATCTCATCTTCCTTTTCATTCTCTTCAGCTATGCAAGCAAGGTCCGGAATTGAGCTTCCTCGCTTCTCTGACCTAATAGACTTTGGAGTGTTGGCGCATAAGTTTTCAGGCTCCTCATCCACGTTCTCATTCTCTTCGCTAATGCAAGGTAGGTCTGGTGTCTGACTGCGCTGCTTCTCTGAACTGGAAGATTTTTGCAAACTTCTATACCACAACTTCCCAGTTGGAGATGTACGAGGATACCTAGTATCAGCAGACGTGCCAGCACAGTCAGTGTACAAATTTGCTTTATAGTCATGGTTAATCCCCAAGTTATCAAAGACAGAGTTATCCTCCAGATTCTGACTGAAAAACATGTCATCAAGCAGCTCAGCTGAAACGGACTGATCCAAATCTAGTTTTCCATTGAACTTAAATATGTTACCCAGATGTAATGACGGAGTGGTCCTGCAAGCAGACTTGCAAATCGTCTCTACGATGGTTGCACTTTCTGCTGTAGTTTTTGGAAGTTGGAAGCTGTCATGTTTTATCTGGTTTTTGGAATCATTTTGACTTTCATCATCGGTTTGGACGATAAAGCCCTCTAAAACAGGGGGGCTTCCATCGTCTGCGCCTGTCAAACCACGGACAACGCCACTACCAAATGAGTGAGAGGTTTCTCCACCAAATGGCGAAATGTCCGTATTTTCTGTTTTAAATCCCTGATATGCAGCAATATGATTCCTCCCTACACTTAGCTGTTCTGGTCTGAAGGAAAGCGAGGCAGGACTCATCAATCCAGCTTCCTTGAATAAGTAACCCTGTAAATATCTGTTTTCAGTTAATGACACATCATACAGAACACGAGAAAACATTATTCAAACTATCAGCTTGAGCTGTACTGTAGTTTAATCTCTTGGCGACAATTAATAAAGGCATACCAACGAAGACATACAACAATGAGCACGAATAAGCTGAGATATTGATTCGCATTTCAGATTTTTGCCGATAATTTTTTATGGTTAATAGCTTCATGTGCATCTTGTGAGGTGCTTGATACTACGGCACTTAAGTCTAGACTGATATTTCCAGGTCAATTATAATTGTCTATTTCCCTTTATTTCTAAATTGTGCGGCTACACTAGTACACATATTCAAGAGAGAAGTACTCTACTATTTACAAGACATAAACTTAAGAGACATGAGAAATACAGCACATACCTCTTCAAATCGTAGTTCAGCTGACGATGCAGATCCAATCATCTTTTGTAACTCAACTTCATAGTGATCTGAAGGTGCAGATCCAATTATCTTCTGAAACTCGACATCATATTGATCGAGGTTGTGACATGTGGCTTCCTCACAACGATTTACTGCTTCCCTAACAGAATCTGAGTCGAGAATGCGTCCCTGCAATATATAAAACCCCAAGATTCAAAAAAGAATTTTAGTTACATTTGGAAGGACAGTGGTTTAAAATTCTCATATATTGAACTGCCCAAAGGCATAGGAAAGAACATTCACCCCTGGGCTTGACGAAGGCTCTCTACTAGTTAGTTTTTCCAGGGTTCTTCTCCGCTTATTCTGCAGTTGGGAACTAGAGCAGATAATTTTCTGTATAGAGCTATCTTCACAATGAGATTCGCCTGTTTCTGTACATGCTATATTTCTATCATCTAGGGGAACACCTTCGTCAGAGGATGTGCCAAGGTGAGGTCTCTTTTTCAATTCATCTGTCTGACCAGCGAATGTATTTGACTCTGGATGTACATTTCCTCCGACTCTAAAGCAAGTATGGCTTGCAGGCGATTCTGTTTCTGATACCATTTCTTTCTTTAAACCATTGTGATCTTCAGTGTCATTCATGGCATTGCCTACCAAGAAATTTACTTCAGAATCAGTGAGAGATGGAACATCTGATACCCTTGCGGTAGATACTTGTGCTGGGGCCTTTTCCATTGTAGATTTTTCTCGACTATTCATTGGAATGTCACTGAAGCTGCATTTTCCATTATCATCAAAGCACGGTGATTCAGGCTTCACAAAAGCAGGGAGATCATGGGTTCTCAATGATGAGTTTCCTGCTCTAACTTCAAGCTGTTCGTCAGGCAATTTACGTTCAGACCCAACAGAAAGAGCCTTATATTCATTTGCTGATTCCTCTTCAATGGCCGAGCTTCTTGGACTACTTAATATTACATGGCATTGGTTACTCCCCTCTTTGGTCAATGAACCCTGTGACTGTACTTCCTTGGACACACAACTAATATCCCGTTTCTTAGATTGGTCAATCAAGTCTTCTGGAGTACCACTTTCCTGAAGAATAGATTCAATTACCGTGATGTCAGTTTGGCTTAAACTTCTAGACCTTGAGATACTGCTAACTTCAATTGTTTCACCCGCCTTATCTTCCTCCACTGATAAAGCTTCACCAGTAACGTTAACGGGTTTCAACTGCAGTTTAACTAATGATGACTCAACATATCCCAAAAGCTCGGTCTTGGGTATAGAGTTTTCAATTGCATTCGCAAGTGTCGTCTCATCTGTTGATACGCCAGTTTGGCCGACTCTTCCAGCACTTGAGCATCTATTACTGTCAACACACTCACCCTTTCCTTTTAATTGATCGCCTCTGATGATATCTTCAACTACTAAACCTTCAACATCAATAGTCGAGAGAATCAGTGACTCCTTTACACATTCACCCTTTTCTTTTGATTGATCGTCGCTGGTAATATCTTCGACTGTTAATCTTTCAGCATCAGTAGTAGAGGGAATCAGCCATTCCTTTACTTCGCAGCCTTGCGTTAATGAAATTGGATGTCTTGGTTCCACGTCAACTGAAGAAGGCTCGACAGAGTCTGAATGCTCGGTCTTGGATCTACTTCCTAGAGAATTACTACCTTCAACATCGATAGTAGAGGAAATCAGTGACTCTTTTAAGCCTTCACCCTTTTCTTTTAATTGATTGTCGCTGGTAATATTTCCAACTACCAAACCTTCAACATCAATAGTAGAGGGAATCAGTGACTCCTTTACATCGCCACCTTGCAGTAATGAAATTGAATGTCTTGGCTCCAGGTCAACTGAAGTAGACTTAACAGAGGCTGAATGCTCAGCCTTGGATTCATTCCCTCGTGCAGTGCTGCTGGATCTTGTTATGATTTCAGACTGAAAGATTCTCGTTCCAGCAACTGTCACCATAGAGACTTCATTAGTGAGAGGTATTACCTGGGGTAATTCTACTTCGTGATCTGCCTTGTGAGAGGGATTTGAATTTCTTGATGGAATGTCACCACAAAAGGAGTTGCTAGAATTTTGATGTTTCCTCTTGGAGCTATCTTGACATGTGCTTTTAGATCTTGCACCTCCATCGAGATAAGCTGTTTCGTTGCAACTTCTGCTTTGGGGATCATCCAATTGCTCATCTACTTTAATAGGCACTTCATCAATTGTCTCAGTGGTCTGTGTTACATTCATACTTAAATAAATTTCCTTCATACCAGACTCGAGTAGAGATTTTGGTACAATAGAAGCAGAAGTATCCCCACTGGAAGCTTTTTGCACCGAAACCACTTTCTGATGTGGGGTAAAAGACTCTGAAGTTGAGCTAAGCTTAATACACTGATCCCCTCCTTTACCTTGAGAATTGCTGTTCTCTACTTCGTCTGGACAACCTTCATCATTCTCATCATGCTTAAATAAATTTATTTCCCTAACACTGTCGGACCTTAAAGTAGCAATCTCAAGGCCTATATTTCCACCTGGAGAAGGTTTGATCTCATTTCTACAGTTTGAACGGCTTTTGGAAGCTTTGGCACTACTCCGACGCACAAAATCTTTTTGACGTGACTTCGATCTCTGAATCTTATCAAGCGGTATTGGTAGTCCAGGGTCAAAGCAATTGTCTGGTTCAGTTCCATCTTGACAATATCCGAGAGTTGATAGTTTCCGTTTACAACCAGTAGTTGAGAAATTTTTAGGAACCATATTCCCTTGGCTACGTCCAGGAGATGTAGCATCAAGGCTATTTTCAACTCTCTGATTCCGACTGTGTTCACTAGACGGGCAACTTTGATTCTCTCTGCAACCAATTGAGACACTTTCTGACAACGGTTCCTCCTCATGGACATCTCTAGGAAATGCAATATTAGCATCCTGCTCCTGAAAATGATTTGAAACGCGACTGACTAAGCTGTTAGAGAGGTCGTGTTGCTGTTCTTCTCCAAGCAACTGCTCTTCCAAAGTGTTATTTACCACAGATGTAAGGTCTTGTCTTACTACACTGTCAGCTAGAAAACTGACGGGGGGCTGATACGGAAAGAGACGACCGCTAGGACAAATGATGGAAGGTCTTGATTGAGGAAATAAGAGTCCAGAGATGACCTCCTCCTTATTCAACTCTGTACACATCAAAAAATATATCAAGATAAGAACAGCGAACAGGAACTCTTCCTTTCAAGATAATGCTATCATTGTACATAGTCTTAACGTAATGCTTAAGTCGATAGTTTTTTCAACACGCTGATGAGCGTACCTAAAACCTATCATAGCGTATGTTCAACATCAAATAATGCTTATGAACCCTAACATCGTTTATAATCTTTCAATCCTTCCTATCACAGTAATTCTATATCAAATTACGCTAATAATCTTTCCAAACATTTAATCCTCTTCGCTTTAAGTACCAAACAACTTCGCAGCATCAAATCCCACACTAACAAATACTAGGAAACAATGAAATTGACATTGCTGCGAGAATCAACAAGAAAATGAGCATACCGGAAGATTGGGAAGGTAGAGGCGGAGACCAGAGCCACGACGGAGGGGAGACTCCGGCGAGTAGGCACTTGGAGGCTAAATGGTGATCAAAGAGATCTACTTGCTGCTTGACCTGCTCGACGATTCGCCTCTTCCTCTCAAAGATCTGAGCGAATAGATTCTCCATATTTACATTTGCCGTCCCCCTCGGATTCTCTCTACCGGAAAACATCGCCGAGTACGACCTATCCTCCAAGATTGAGTGAGAGATTACTAGCGCGGATTCGAATTTCAAAATTTTGGGGATAACGATTCCATCTATATTATTAAAATAGAAGTACAAAAGTGAGAATGCCTTAAATTTCTAGAGTTATTACAGGAATGATTTAAATGAAGCTATTAGTTAGAAAGTTGTCTTATCCTATTAATAATCATATTTCCTTTTCTTAGTTTATTTCGAAAATAACTTGCAAATTCACATCTCCTTCTTATCTATATATTTTAATGGTTTCATAAATCATGCTTAATTAAATGTTGTCTTTTCCTTAAATATTAATTCATTAAATATACAATAAATGTTGCAACAAATTCGGATTTAATTTGTTTTTTTTTGCTAATTAATAGTGTTTGGAAACAAGAAAAATAATAGATTGTGTTGGTTATCTGTTTTATTTTCGAATTATCTGAATTGCCATTAAACCGATCTAATGTGGATCACGAATCAAACCAAACCAATCCGAAAATATATCTAAATTTTTGGGAATTTTTTTGTTTCCTAAAAACAAGTGATTATTCATTTGAAATCAAATCAAATTCGAATTAATAAAATATCGAATTAATAAAATATGAAAATCAAGCAATCTTTGTTTTGTATTTCCTAAAATTAAGCGATTCTTTTTATTCAAACCAAACCGACGCCAACTATAATATTATGGAAATCCTATTCAAACTTGATTATCATAATATACTGCATTCCAAATTAAATCTAGACTTTTATATATCTAAATATTATCAATAATATTTAAAAGAATATATACTCAATTCATTTGTAACCTCTCCATCAGGCAAAATCTTATACAATTTGACCTAACTAAAAAACGAGATTTAAGCTAACTATATAAATACCCTAACATAATATTTGGTTTTACATCAAACGAGGTTTAACCAACTATATATAATATTCACAACTTGACTAAATCATTATTATAATGTCATATAGTTTTTCAAACTATATTAGTGATTAGTGATTTTCTTATATATAATTCATAGGAATACAAATTAGATTACAAAACAGTTATATACATGATGTTGAGTTTATTATCTTACCAAATATTGGTGTTGAAAATATTGCATAAAGATTTTTAAGTATACTCATCCAATATTCTTATTCTTATATTTATTAACTATTTTGGTCAAGAATCAAAATATAGCAATATCTAATTTAAATATATATATATATATATATAATACACGATTTTCAAAATATTTAGTAATAATTTTGTTTATCTAGAATATTTCAAAGAATGCTTAATCAACAAACTTTACACTTTTTTATATAACTCTCCATCTTCATTTCTCAAAAACAAACTGAAAAAACCTCATATTTTTCATAATCTCTCTCTAAGTTCAAGGTATGTTGTTTGTTTTTTTCTCATTTTTAAACCGAAAGGTTCATATCAAATAACCTATGAACCTAAAAAATTAGTCTAGATATATTAGTCTAGATATATAATATATAAATAAAACATCCGGGTAGGTTCATATGAACCTAAAAGTGTTCAAATAACCTATATGTTTAAAAATATCATTAAACAAAATATAAAAACAAAAGTAAAAAATTATTTTATAGATTTCTTGTGCTAAGTTTTAATAATATATATGAATAATATAGAAATAATATTACACTTTTGTTAAAAATATTCAAACTAATTCTTTTATTAATTGACAAAAATTCATATGTAAACAAATGACATTATTTTTATAGGGATATAAATTTTATTATACAATTGACGTTTACAAATGAATAACCATATTACGTTCGTTGACTTTATATTTATTTCTAATTAGTCAAGATATATAGTATATTTTATATATAAAGTATATGATCATGTAAAAACATATAAATATATCACGAAACAATATTTAAATTAAAACCCGCTCGGTGAGCGGGTCCAGCTCTAGTTAAAAGTTATTTTTAACCACTACGAAATTTAAAAACACCGAGCACACTCTCGCGAAGTGCAAAAACGGTGCGTTTTAACTTAAACAAAACGCCGTCGTAAATGTACTTTACACGACCTCCTTGTCGTCTCTCTCTCTCCGGAGTGATCGTCACACTCACAGGCAAAGATTCGATCATAAGTTCTAATGGATGTCTCTCTACCAGTGGATAAACTATCTATTGGATCACAACCCGAGTAAATTTCAAAGCTTTTAATTGATTTCGACTTTTTTTTTTTTTTTTTTTTGAAACCGGACTGGTCCATTGGTTGTCTTGAGGAAGCCAAAAGTTCCAATACGGGCATCCTGGATTCGACTCCCGGCCACCGCAGAAATTTAAAATGGGCAATGCGGTCTCCAGTGATCGACAGTGGCGGTAGTAGTGGGCTAGACCGATAACGTAGGTCGCGTACGTCCGCCATACGCCCCACTGGCTAGTTTGGACCCACCTAGGTGGAGGCGAGGACACACTGGATTATAAAAAAAAAAAAAAGATTTCGACTTTTTGTCTCTCAGTCAAAATTATCTGATCCATTTGGTTACTTATGATGATGAGATTCTCACCAAATTCACTGTTCATTTCTGGGTATTGACACTTATATCGATCGCTTGTCTGTATCAGGGAAAAAGCTTTTGTAGTGCTTGTGGCAACTGGGAGTTTCAATCCTCCTACGTTCATGCATTTACGCATGTTTGGTGAGTTCTTACAAGAACAGCTCTAGATTTCAATATTTCTATGCTTATCAATGGGTTTATTTGATTTAATGTGAAAAGTGCGAGCATTTATTAGGCATTGTGACTAGTGTATGGCTGGTGGTTTCAGTGGGACACTGTTTATTAGTCTAGAGTAGCTTAGTTATGCCTTATCTGATTGTCTTGCTCTGTCAGCTTTCTATTTTGGAGGCTTCTGGAAATATTTATGTTGATGCTTGACTGGTCGAATGATCTTGCTGTAACCTTTTTGTCCAAAATTTCCTTTGAACCGTCAAGTTATTTATTTCGTGTTTAGAGCTGGCGAGAGATGCATTACGCTCGGAGGGATATCATGTTCTTGGTGGCTATATGTCTCCTGTAAATGATGCATACAAGAAGGAGGTATGATTTTGACAACTTGAGAATCGTAGTTTCTTGACAACTCATGGTCTTCTGAAGCAATGCTAATGGACATGTTACACGTGATGGAACTAAGAACTTTTTCTTTTTTTAACTCGCTAGGTTCTTCTGTTTACTGTTAAATGTCTTCTAGAAATTCTTCAGGTTCTGTGTAGGGTCTTTTATCTGCAGAGCATCGTTTAGAGATGTGTAGGCTAGCCTGCAAAAGCTCCGACTTTATTATGGTTGATCCCTGGGAGGTACTCTCTCTCTCGCTCTCTCCCTCTAAAGCTTTTGCCAAAAGCCTTTTGGTAAAGTCTCTTTACAGAAACAAACTGTTCTATCCTCAAAAGCTATTTCTCCAGGCATCCCAAGACAGCCACCAACGAAGTTTGGTGGTTTTATCAAGGGTCAAGACTTTCCTTACAAACAAACAACTTGTACCCGAGGGTAAGATAACTTGAAAACATTGTCCTATGTGGTCTTTAGCATCTTTCTATTCATTTTTCTCACTTAATTGCTGGATTTTCTCTATGGATACTTACTGTGTGTCATCATACGTGCTAGTTACTAAGCAACTGCAAAACTCAAATTTACAGTGTGTGGTTTCTAATGCTAGGGTCTCTCAAAGTCATGCTACTATGTGGCTCGGACTTATTGGAATCTTTCTGCACTCCCGGTGTTTGGATCCCTGAACAGGTAAACCAAGGCAGTATAACCAAAGCAGCATGGTTTATTGATTCTACTCACAGATATGCTCCCTTATCAACATTGTGTTTTTTTAAGGTGAAGAGTATTTGTAAAGACTATGGCATTGTGTGCATCCGTAGAGAAGGACAGGATGTTGAAAATATGATCTTTGGTGACAGAATCTTATACGAAGCCCGTGTAAGTATTACCGAGTTTCTTATTTCAATTTATCTCTCTATTCAAATGAGTCAAATCTAATACGGTTTCTCTTGCAGGATAACATCAGAATCGTCAAAAATTTTGTTCCTAATCAAATTAGCTCAAGTAGATTAAGGTATTGTGATGTTTACTTGTCCTCCTCAAGAACATTTACACTAAACAAAATGGCTTATCGTGCTAATCCTTTCTGCTTCTTACAGACAATGCATTTCGCGAGGATTATCGGTTAAGTACTTGACTGAGGATGGAGTAATAGATTATATCAGACAACACCAACTTTACACTGAGCTCACATGACAAAGGCTGAGAGGAGTATTTACTTCACCAGATCAAATATTACTGCACAAACTACACAACTCTAGTCAAATATTCGTGTGGTAAACAGATGTTATGACATCAAATATTTTGGGATTCTTATTATCAAGGATTATTGTTTCTAGCCCGAGCATCCCGATTGGGAATATGAATATTGAAGCGGTTTAGGTTTTGGAGATTCTGAAACCATAGGGGTTGGAGTTGATTGGGTTACTGAGAACTTGTCAGAGGAGGAGGAATCTTATGATTGGAGGAGATCTATGCATATGGACATATGGTTTTAAGCTTGCTAAGAGATCTCTGTTTCAATGACAATAAGCTGTGTGAGTTAATCAAGAAGCACCCAAGACTTGTTTTCGAGGATTCAGGGGAATGGACTCTGTTTCTAGCTGGGTCTCAAACCAAAGTTGCGTCATCAAGAAGTGAAATGCCTTCGTTTTTTCAGAAGTTCCCAGAAACTGAGGTGAAGAAATGTGTTCTGAATATAAGGCATTGCTTCTTGTTCCTGAACCAGATCAAGATGGAGTGCGATGAGATGTGTAAGATTCTCCGTTCTCACCCTTCTTAGCTTGGTGCATTTTGAAGAAGACCAGAACCTTACTTGATAGACTGAATGTTTGAGACTATGCGGCTTTGTCAAATACATATCCACCAAGGCATCAACATATAGGTTTCACTACAATAACACACCGAGAAACAAGTCGATGTTTATATCATATGAAATATTCATAGGTCCTACTACAAGTCATGCTCGTGTCCAATCTTTCTGCATTCTCAGTTTTTTTGGATTCCTGAGGAGGTAAATGCTGCTTGCTTGTTATATGAATCGAGTTTTGATTAATATTCGATAGAAATCTGAGGACTTTGAAGTCATGACACAGAGTACATATTGGATTGAAATCCAAGCTAAAGACAACAAAGCGACTAATCTTTTGATCTGATTCTCGAGGTTAGTCACAAGCCACGTTAGCAGCTGCGAACTTTTGTGCTTGCCGGCGAGCAGCCGGCTCAGATATCATGGCTTGAATGAGCATCGTCTTTACCTCCCATGGAGCATAAGAAAAGCTACTCCTCGCGTAAGAGTTGAGCAGAGAAGCGATCCCCTGCTTCAGCAACGCACCGTAAGCATTCCCTTCCTCGTCATTCCTAGCCGTGGATTCCACCAGCGTCAGATCAGATCTCCAACGCTCTTTCGCCACCATCACTCCGAACATCTTCTCCACCGTTGATCCTTCCGGTACCATCCTAGGCCATGCCTCTCTCCTGCTGCTCCAATACCTGCAAACACGTACCACCAAGAGTTAGACTAAGTAGTCTCTTTACCTGAGAAAGAGAGTTTAATTAGTTACTGCGGCGTGCATCGTCCTCTGTGTCTGGTGTAGAAGAAACCAGGTCTCGTCGCCGATGAATCTCCGGCGAAGAAGCAGAGGAAACAGAAGGCGAGTAGAGAGAGTCGACTAAGCGAGCAATGTGAGTCCATTGATGATAGACCAAGAAAACAGCATTGGTCACCCAACTTCTTGTGTCTTCGACTTCTTTATTACCACAGAATCTGAGCTTGCTTGAGAGATTGAGTTTGTGTTTTGTCTGTTGCTACCTCGGGAAAAGAAACTGACTTTGAACATTGACAATTTTACCCATGGAATTCAAATTAAAGGAGACAACCCCCAGCGAAGACAGGGAGACAAACGTCATTTCCCAAAGCGCACATGACATGAAGTTGTCTAAAATTCTCAAAATGCATTTAGTTGCTGTTTTGGTCATGTGCATGTCGTCAGACATCACGTGACTTGCTCGCTAGCTACAGTCCGTGATCAGCTAACTTAATTTGAGACTCCCCCTCTTCATTATGATCTTTGAAGTTACTCTGTTTGGTTTCGTTTCTCTGTGTGTATCTCTTCAAGTGTTGATGTCTGAATGATCTTTGTAATGCTTGTTTAAGTTAACATCCGTTTGTTATGATTCAGATCATTCAGTTTAGTTTCCTTATAGTTATTTCACCTTGTAGACAGGTTTCATGCAATATCATCTCTTTTCACATCTGTTATTTGTAGGTGTGTATCAGGACTTCATAAGAGGAAATCCAGGAGAAATCGATCCACATACTATCTATAACTTCCACAAAAACCTTGAAGATTTCTAGATTATCTTGTAACTTCTGTAACATTTTACATCCGAACAAATCGAACGAAAACCGAGTACATGTGAAAGTTACAATAGCTACTTAACAAAGTTTAGCCTTAAATCTTTGGCTAATTCTGGTTTAAGAGAACAGAGTGTGGTAAAAGCACACAAAATTCACTCAGCTCTTAAAAACGCCGATGACTTTCCATATTCCCAATTTTCCGGTTAGACTTAAGAGGTTGTTTATATACAAAGAAGAGAGCTTTCTTCTTCTTCTTCTTCTTCTTCTTCTTCTTACTATGCCCTTGGTTTTCGTTTCCCGGTTCTAGAACGTTTACGAGACGTTTCCATCTTCCACTTGAGGTCTCCATTAGCAAGCACAGATTGTTGATAATGGAATGTCCTGAGATTGGTCACAGTCGCATACACAATGGTTTCACTTCTTGGTTCAGAGACCACTCTTCTCTCAACCACACCGCTTTGCCCGCAGCTGGATTCGTCAACTGCTTTCTCTCTCAGGCCTTGCAGCACAGCCTCCTTGTCAATAATCTCCTCTCCATGCTCTTCTGTTGAAACCTACATAAAGTTTTTCGAAAAATGTTGTGAGAGAAAAGCTCAGAAGTCAATATAACAAAGAGCTTTATCGATAGTGTTGGTATTAGTTAACCTCATATTTGAAGGGAATGCTAATTTTGGTGGAGAGACAGTCACAACCGTCACTGTAGTTAATTGTCAAGAATATATCAAATGTTTCGGTTTCCGTAGTTCTCCTGTATGAAAGAAGATGTGTTATAATGAGAAATAAGACAAGAAATCAACTCTGAAGAAAGGTGTTTTGATACCTTTTTATGATGAAGGGCTGCTCATCAAGAACTGCATCTTTGAACTTCTGGTTATCTGAGAAGGAAACCTGGTTCACAAATGAAAACAAATCAGAAACGCTCACACAATACCAATTTGGTATTGGTTTAGGAGATATAGTAGTTTTCTATATGTTACCTCAACTGATTTGATGAAGGGTAGCTGAGAAGTTAAGCCATGAACACTTGCAACACGCAGTGTCCAGTTAATGTACCTTTCATCTGTAATCAGAAATGAAAACATGTGAGTGAGAACATGAAAGCGAGTTAAGAGAAAGATTCAGGATCAAATTCTCGTAGCAATTACACCTCTGCTTAAGGATTGGTTTAGTATTATCTGGAAAAGATCTATTCTGACATATGGTGGAATCTGCATGTTGAGAGATTCCATGACCCCTGCAACCACCTGCACATCAGAATAATATATCCATAAAGACACAATTTGAGCACAGTTCTGAATGTAATCTGCTTTACTTTACTTAGGTTTTGGCAACAATTTTAGAAAATATCTATACATAAAGAGGTGAAATCTTACCTTATCAACAAAACCGTGAATCACTACGTCTGCTTTCTTGTCCTTTGGGGTTTTCTGTAATGACGAATATAATAATTTCAGATGAAACAATACACATTCTTCCATATACATTCCAAAGAAAATATCAAGGCTTATAATGAACACCCTCCAAAGAACCCATCATTCATTTATATGACGCGTATAAGAGCTCATGCACATGAACAGAAGAGACGATTTACCTGAAGATTAACAATCACAATCTTGCCTCCACCCCTGAGACACTTGAGAGGCAAGTTGCAAGCAGGGGTTATCTGCAAACTGCAAAAAGAAGTAAGGCTCATGAAACAAGCAAAAGGCAAGATAAATCCAGATTAGGCAGTTTAGTTACTCTGTAAATGATTGGGAGTGTTAAGAGATTCTACACATGATAGTTCTTATTGAGCATTAATTACCTAGTACCCAAACAAACTACAAGATCAGCCATTTTGCAATGTTTCTCTGCAGGATCAATCTCTTTTGGAGGCAAAGCATCCTGCCATAAAAAGAAAGAAGCATAAGAGGCAAATAAAGGTTGTTTTTAGCTATTTAAAAGTCTTACACAACAAGGTTGAGGACAACGCGTTTGTATTAGAAGGGGAAAGAAAACTTACCTCCCAATCTAAGACCGTATCTTTGAGTTTAGCACCACACTTTGCATTAGAGCACTTCCTTGAGGTCTCTTTTAATCCAATAGTTTCCACCTCAAAATCACGCAAGTACCTTCAGGAAGTTCAGAAAGGCTATTACCATTAATGGTCCAATGACTATCTAAGAGAGAGGCAATGACTATATTTATCTTCGTCTTACTCAGCTCCACATGATGGGCACATCTCCATAAAAGAGTCTCCATGCAGTTCAGAGAGTTTCTCTCTTGGTATTCCAGATCGAAGATGTAAGCCATCCACATTCTAATAATATTATGAAGACAAGATCCTTTCAGTAATCAGTCGTTAAGACGAAAGAGAATGTGTAACAGAAGAGGAAGAAGAACAAATAGTAAGGATATACCTGACTGATAACAAACTTCAAAATTCCAGCTCTTTCTAATTCAACCAAAGCCATATGGGTCATGCTCGGCATAGCACGATGAAATGGCAGAGATGCTTTTGGTAGATCTTTGCCCTCGCGCTGTAATGAAAAAACATGAATCAAAAGTCTAAGTTACTAGAGATGATGCTTCAAAAAAGACAAGGTGTATATAGCCAGACAATCTGAAGAAAAGAAGTCAAACTAAGCAATGATGATAACAAGCCAACGTACAAGCTAATCAGTGTAAGAAAGAAACTCAAAAACAAGATGGTTACTACCATAACTGACCTGCAATGTCCAAATGCCTTTAGGGCCTCTGAAATCAGGTATACCACAAGAAGTTGAGATGCCTGCACCTGTAAAGACCACTAGATGCTTACTCTGCAAACATAAACCACCTTCTTGAAGATACTTAAGAGACAACAGAAAACAAAAAGGAGAAACATGCAAAAAAAACAACCAATAGTAATAAAAAAGAGAGTCTACAAATCCAAACCTTTTGAATCATCTTAGCAAGTTCTTCAATCTGGAAAAACCAGACAACCACCAAGGGTAGTTAGCAGACAATAAAACACCAAATTTAAAGCTAAGATCTAGCAACCATACCCTATATCACACTCAAACTTTTGCATCATTAATGCACAAACAGTTTAATTCTCCATACAAATCTTGTTTTTTGAGACAACATATCTCACATATTCAATAAACACAAATCAGCCACATTATAACCTAGATCATCTTAAGATGCTTGTTATTACCCAATTTCAATTCTTCAATTAACACAATGCAAGTCCACAAAAAACAGGTAATCTAAAACCTAAACCTAAATTATCCATAGAAACTCTTTATCAAACTCTCCAAAAGACCAAGGCGTAACTAAAAGGCTATGACAGAACACACGAAGGATTAGCTGTTTCAAAAACCAAAATCTAAGCCGATCAAACCCATGAGAGGAAAAAAAAAGGAATCGAGCAAAACCCTCGAAAACCCAGGAGGAGACCTTGCATTGTAGAACATGAGATGGGTCAAAGAACTCGGCCATGCCCACTTGACCAACATCTTCGATGAAAGATAGTTTCTCTGCGTAACCTAAAGACATTTGAGATTTTCTTACAAAAGATCTCTCTTTTTCTCTCGACAAGAACACCTTCAATGTATTAAAAGGAAGCAGAGGGATCTCTTAAAAGACTTGGACTGTGTGTTTAAGGAGAATAAATAATTAAAAAATAAACTAAATATTATTTATGGAATATTTTATAGGTCAATTCTCAAAATACCATATTTTACTTTATTTTCTTAATATATTCGTTTTCTTGATAAGATTACCATAAAAATCACAAAAAGTCACAGCCTTAAGGTATAAGAAATGTTACTAGGAGTTAAGTAAAATTATAAAATAATTTATGAATTTTATTAACTTTTTTGGGTTGTTGTTTTCAGATAATAAACTTTTCTAAACTTTTCATGAACTACAAGTTTGTAATGTTTTAAGAGAAATGTGTTACAGATAGAGGATATAAACTTGTTTTATGCTATTTTATCATTGTCTCATATTTATTTCCAATGGCTGAACACAATATTTTACCTAAGATAAAAAAAGTAAGATAAGTGTTACCAAAAAAAAAAAAAGGTAAGATAAATATAAATATATATATATCTATATTACATTAATTAATTACATCCTAGCTAATTAGTTGGATAATATCTCATTGAGATGTT
>CAJHQP010002537.1:0-84044 GCA_905132765.1 Moricandia arvensis
CTAGTTTCTTGTCGAGTTAGAACCTCTAAAAGACACGAATTTCACACAGAAATAGACTCCCATAGTAATATGTCAGGATAGGAGCAGTGGATCAGAATATACCCACGCTACCAATAGTTAAATCAGGCACAGTCCAATACCTTTGGAGCCTCCACTAGGATTCCACTAGGATTACAAGCTTACGTTACTAAGCTCGCAATTGATCTATCTGTTTCTCTCTATATAAAAAATATAATTATTCATGATTCCTTCGATGTGGGACACAGATCGTACCTTATATTTTAAAAAATAATTTGATTTCGGCTCTTTATGTTATTTGAAACTAACATGAATAATAAAAAAGATTTTCCTTGAATTAAAGGATAAAAGTAATCTTATAATAGATAAATAAAGGGATATATTATATTTATACGAGATTTTAATTTGAAAACGACACGATCATTTAATTTTTTTGAAAAATACATTTTTGTATATATGAATTACTAAATTATCCAATTGAATATTAGATATTTAATATTTTTTATCTTCATAATTTGTTTAATATTTAAATAAACAGTTTTACCAAAAAATATAAAAAAAATTTAAAAAGGGAAATCTACACAAATATCTTAATTTTAAAAATCTAAGAACAAGCGAACGTGCTTGTCTCCTTCCTCTGATTAACTTTTTTCTATAGCTGTCATAGTTTAATCTATTTAGAGGCTTGTTAATATCTTCAAACCATGTTAAGTTAGTAATTTTTTTCCAAACTCTGTCAGACACATATGAAAGTAATCTCAAACACCGAAATTTTTTTCTTTGATTTCAAACTGTTGGTTATGTTTTTGTTCTATCCTCTACTTTTTTTCTTTATTTTTTCATCATGCACTCTATGTCTACGTAAAGGATAACTTGTTTATATTATTTATAATATAAATGTTAACATAGAAACTTCAATGATAAAGTTAAAACAAATCTTAATATGCTTTTTCATAATCTTCTTATTTATAAAACTTAGATATTAAAATAACAGAATTATTTCGAGAGAGTTATCTTAAACATAAATAATTATAATATGAATATTATTATATTGTTAATATTATTAATTTCGATTTAATATTTTAATTATTGGAATCTAAGCTGGATAAAATTATCTTTTCATATTGATAAAGTGTATTTTTTAAAAAACGAAAGAAGGTATATTTTCAAATTTTAAACTAATAATAGAATATTATCCCTAAATAAAGTAACTGTTCAGGTTATCAAGCTCATAATGAGCGTTATGAGCGTTATTCATTTTCACATTCCAAGTGATAATTTCAAATAATAAAAAAGTTCCTCATAAGAGCAGCAGTATGATATCTTCACAGCTACAAAGTTATATTTTCCAATGTAAACTTTGGTAGTATTAAACAGATTCTTTATGCGTCTCCCAAGTCATAGAAGACGAGACAGATCTTAGTAGACTGTGGACATATTTGACAAAGCTACTTCACAAACTCTTATCTCTCCAACATCTCTAAGTCTGTTCATTGCTTGGTTCCCTACCCAAAAATTACCCCTCATCTTGAGAATTCTCTAATTAAAAATAATCTCACCGACGCTAAATCCCAACCTATGCCACAGAGATCTGCAATAATAATAACATCTTAAAATCTGAAGCAGAACTCTTCACCCAACACCAGCTTGAAATTAGAAAAGGATATAGTGAGGCTAAACCAATGCAGCCCATTATGTGAGTTGATGCTTTGATATCATTCAGTCATCAACATCTCAGCTGATTGTGTTCTGTTAGTTCCAACTCTTCGGTAGAATAGAACATAGGCCGCTGAGTTTTTGATCTCAGATTCATTTTACGGATGAAACGTGACTGTCGTCAAAATGATGCCATTTGTTGTCATCAATCAACTGCAGGAACAGTCAGAAGCATTAGTTGGCAGAAACAATAGTGAGACCAATAGCAAGTAGCTAACCTTAGCGTAAGGCAGTGTAGTGGCACAACCAAGTCACCGTAATGGTTGCTCACTGCATACAACTCATATAAGTAGGACTGGCCATTCTTGTTTTTCACGTACTTGCTCAGTCTAGATCGTTTATTGGAAGTCCAAAACGTCTCTATCTTGTTCTTCAGATATCTGCTAATACTCGTGACCTTTTTAATGGAACACGAGAACCTCTGTAGCTTCCACAGGTCAGTTTTTGTTCGCTGTGCTGTGCTCTTTGCATCCCGGACAAAACCTGTTTTCAGAATAGTGAGAAAGAAGGTGCAGAGCTTAAATCTTCCAACGAATACATCAGCTATGCATCACCAGTTCAAGCTACGAGCTATTATACCACATGTCATCTGGTCCAAAGGCTCCTCTGCTAAGAAGGCTTCCAAGCACGAGAACAGAGATATCGTTCTTGTCTTGTCTTTTTGCAGAAAAACTTGTTTTGTGAACTTCTGGAATGGTACTCAGAGTAGCTGGAATCGTAGTGTTTCATGCTCACCGCTCATTCCACTCGACTAAAACCTTGTAAGATACCGGGTTTGAGAGAAGAATCAGATCTTAAGTGGTTTGAAGTCCAATACCACGCTCATCTGTTTCAGAAAGATCCTGAGGATAACTCTCTATCACATGCATCGTCTATCTCAGTATCTGGGATGATATACTTCCGGATGATTCGTCAGTAGCAGGCATTAGGAAGTGTGACCACTCTTTCTCTTCGGTTGTGAATCTTAGATGAGGCTTGAACCTGTGTAGCGGGGACAGAAATCAGAGATCAGCGGCATCAATGTCAGATCACACTCAGTGTTTCCGTGTTGACATAAAGTGACAAAAGGAGTCCAAAAAGCTTCACGTCTCTGCCTCTAACACTCTCTAGAACAGCTGTGGTTTCCAAGAGTTATGAGCGCATCATGCAAGCTGAGTCCATAAGAAAAAAGAAGAGTTCCTGAGCAACAAATAACCAGCACGCTCACTTTCTGCCCTCCATGACAGGATTTCAAGTTTTTGCTTTTCCAGATCTATCTGCATTGCTTCTCGGATAGAGCCACGATATGCTCATCATCTTTATCAAACTCAGCGACTCCAGGGGGTTCTCAAAATATCTAAGATCTTGTGGTCATATACCTGAGAGGGTAATGCAAAATTACTGATGGATATTCAGCAAAATTAAAAGATTGATATTAGAAAGGAACGCGTCAAGAGTCATACCTCTGCAAGTAAAAAGCTCTCATCATTTGGCGAAGCAAGCAGGTACCTAAATGCAGTAAATAAGATCTCTACATGATCCATATTTAGGCACTGTAACAGTGTATGGATCGGTAAGATGACTTCCATCGCAATAAAATACCGTAACTGTTATTTGTCGCGTAAGCGTTGATGGCAAAGGTAAGACAGTACATGAAGGGATCAAAGTGATTGATATTTTCCCACAAACTGGACAAATCAGAGTTGACTTGTATTGTCCTGGAAAATCGAATAGAGCATAAGAATCGATCAGGACTCAGGAAACATAAAGACAATGGGAGAACCGATTAAGAAACGGTACGAGATACTACTACTTGGCAGACGTTAACTATTACAGAATCATTCGAGCCTTTATGATAGTTCCAAAGCTCTTCAGCACCTCATCATCCGGACGACTATCAGAATCTTTAAGTTCAATGTATGGTTTCGTTTCACCTTATTCAATATCTTCATGCAGCTCCATCTAATATAAGAAAGCTAGCAGTTCCTAAACAATAATTTAGTACGTCATACCCAGAAAGAGAAAGAACAATAATTTGCTCAATTGTACACATTAGAGAGAATGACTTACTTGAGAATCATGTTGGATTGTAGCCACTAAACTGTGGAGCAAATCTAGCCAGTTTTGTCTTAAAAGAGCGCGGTGCAACTGCATTCCTTCTGATGACTCATAATTCTTCAACAGGTCACAAACGCGATAGCAAGCTCACACCTGGATAATTAAGTGTTAAAATTATATTAAGACCTGTGTTAAGAATACCATCACATTAGGAAGTAGAAATAGCATGAACTATCAAATACTTACACACATTCCCAAAGGATTCTCTCTATTTATGTCTTCACTGTAATCTTGCAAGAAGTATTCAAGCTATCGGAGGTGGTGTGTGCTAAACACTGAAGAGCGCTGTTCATAAAGCAGGTGTTCCCAAATTACTCAATCCTGCTAACCCCTCCCCTCTCTCCTTTTCAAGAATACTCAAAGAATCGCAGCCATCATCATCAGAAGTAATTCTCGGAAACAGACTAAACTTGGACGTGGTGGAATGACCATTAGACAGGGTTGGACCACCAGCAATCGTAACAAGCGATCTTGAAAGGTTCCAGAGGTACCAGAGCCAGCTCATTTCCTGCCGAGCTTATAGCATTTTGAGATGACGAGGACCCATCAACTTCAAGAAGAATCTGCATGGGATGCACCAGTCAATATTGAACCAAAACCACAAACATTAAAATATTAGCGAGTTATAGATTATTCGGTTTGAGTTACGATAATAGATGAACGGGGCAGCACATTATCTAACGAGTTCCTCTCAGCAAGATATTCGTCATTAAAGATTCTAGACAATGATCCAAAATCAATTTCTGACAAATATTTTTCATATGATAAGTGTAGCAGAAAATTCTCTCGATACTTACATCTTGGTCCATGTGAAGGCTTGACTCTTCTAGACTCTTGTTAGATGAAGGATCCAATAGTTGTCCTTTCCTCTTACCGAAGTAATCCAGATGTGAGCCTGCTTATACATATCAATGTGAGGAAAAGAACAAATCTCCATATAAATGGAAACACTTCAAACACACACACCTTTTCTTGCGATACCTCCGTCATAACACAAACCTTCTCATAAAGCTCCTTATAGAGGCTGAAACACCAACAACCCATGTAAGGAAAGAGTCTAATAATGAATATGCAAAGGGTCTTTGTCTAATACAAAAGCACCATACCTGTTTGCCCAACCGTATGGCAGTGATACTTTTATCTCTTCCATCAGTCAACATAAGGCAGAGTGGATAAACCTCTACACTATAACTCCTACTATAAAACCCTTGACAGATCAACTTCCTTGGTATTGGAGGACCTCCACTATACCTGAAAGACAAGAAAAAAAACATATTTTAACCAGCAATAGTTGCAAGAGAAGGACAAGTCTAGATAAAACGCTCACCATTCAACAAGTCTTTCCAAACTTGTTGAGGAACAAGAACGTAGTCTTCCCCTTCCACGAGCAATCTACGAAGCTGTGGATCACTAGTGTCCTTTGCACTCTCGATGATATCACTGTTTTCAATTGGGCCAGGCCTCGGAGATTCACAAGGCTCAACATACTTCTCCCAGCTTGTGTACCACCTGCAGTTGGTACATTCATGCATCCTTATTACAGACAAAACCTAAACACCAAATCTTACAAGACTGATCCAAAAAGTAACAGAGATCTAAACAGAAAAAAATGGCTACAAGAATTGAGAATGGAAAGTTAAGAAGACCTTTTGGAGATGACGAAGAACAAGTTTCCTTGTTTGAGATTATCGTCGGAGTCGGTGGTGAGCTCCGAGACGATACGTCTCTCTTCATCGGGAGTAGAGGGGAAATCGCAGACGGCGTTTTCAACCATGAAATCTGTGGAGTTAGGGATCGTCATTGTTTCGATCGATCCACTACGAGAAGATGCGAGATTTCGAACGAGATCCGATGAAAAGAAAAAGGAAGAAGCTTTTTTTTGTTTCTTCCTGTCAAAGAAAGACAACAAAAGAAAATGAGGGGAAGAAGAAAAAAGAGAAGTTTTGTTGAATTCCACTACACCTATTTTGTATTAAGTATAACTTTTTAGTTTTTTATTCGATTTTATCAAAAAAAATACTTTGATACAGATTTAAAAAGGTTTTTGTGTCAAATTAGTCTTCAAATAATAAAATAATTAAAATAAATTTTATTAAAAGATATAAATATATTTATATTACTTGAATTAACTAATTTAAATTTAGAATTTAAAGTTATTTGATAGAAGTTTTGGAGGTGAGGTTTAGAATTAAATATAGATATATATATATATATATATATATATATATATATATATATATAATTTCAAAATAAAAAAGTTTATTTCGATCAATTTTGCTTAAAAACTATTTTATGACAAAAAAAATTAAAATTGACTATTTGAGATGTTTATCATTTTATCAATAGCCATAGTAAAATAGTTAATATATACTCTAAATATTTTTCACATCATGAATGAATTTATATCTTACGTAATGTTAAAAATTTTGATTTCTAAATATCAGTTAATTAATATCAAAATGAAATTCAAAAATTTTTAATAAAAATAATACATGATTACAAAATATATATTTAAAAACTAATTTCTTTACGTCAGTAATTAATTTATGAAATCACAAAACAAATTCTTCGGCTAACATAGCATGGAATCATTCATCGTGTGAGCTATTGGACGCCAAACATGCAAGATTTTGATATAAATAACCAATAATTTTGGTGACTAAAGAGCTCGGAAACATTATAAAAATAATCATTGAAATAACTCAAATAAATTAAAAAAAATAGACACACGAGATATATATATAGTCGATATGATAGGTAAGTTAAGTTTACATGAATATTTTAAAATATAATATTATACACACTTTAAATAAAATATATGGTTGATTAACATTCTCATTTATTAAAAATGATAATTTTTTGAATATTCTCGTCCAATATATATATATATATATATATATATATCAATTGGTTTTAGGTAAAATTTTCTCATCTAATTTTCTGACATAATTATATATCAATTTTACATATTAAATTTGATTTTCTAATATTTAAAATTAGCAGTTTTTCATTATTACTTTTAATAAAAATATAGATAGTGTTTAATTTAGTGTTTATCAAATAAAAATCTAAACTTCAAAACAATATATTCTCAAAAAAATATTATATGAAAAAGTTATAGTATTGTTTTTGGGAAATTGCTTTAAATAGTATTTAGCATAATAAATATAGTGGTAAATTTTGAAAAGAAAATAATAAAGGAGATAGATTATGCATGATTTAATTTTTTTTTAGTTATAGAATATTTATTAAATTCAGTATTTCGTTGAGATTAATTAATTATGATATACATAATATAAGAATAGCATGGTAAATATCTCACAAAATCATGGGCAAAATTCAATGGGGCATTCTGTTGTAATAGCATAGATAGAATTAGCAAGTCTCATCAACGCTTTCATATTCATAACATGTTTTTGGAGGTCCCCTATACAAGCTTAAGAATCCCCTTCAAGGGTGAAATCTAGATACCAAGAAAGTTAAGCATTGTCACATTATCATTGAAAAAATAAGAAGCCAACCCAAGGCATATCTCATTATCCTAATCTCTTAATCAAAGACTCTTCCTATTGCACATTCAGGGTGGTTTTGCCCCCACCAAATCGTTCTTAGCATCTTCTTCCTCTTTATACAATCTTCTCTGTACTCAAAGAAGACAGCAAGCTACTCTCTTTATTAACATCAAACACTCTGAGAAGTGAGAACATTTCATCTAGAACCAAAACTTCCTCTTCTGTCAAGCTTCTTCTCATCATCAATAGATAACAAAACTCCATCACAACCATCTTCTTCACCTCCAACACTTCCCTCCTGATCATCCAACAAGGAAACTCTCTACACTGAAACCAAAACTTCTTAGGCACGTAACCACTGCACTTCCACAGCTGACGAGAGAAAACCGCCGAGAAACCTCCAAACAGAGCCAAATCTCCACCAGGTACTCCTTGCACATGAACCCTTTCTTCAATTGGAATCTCCATAAAGGCACGACCTTGATTGCTTTTGATCTTGCACTTGTGACAAGCAAAGAGATCGTCTCCTTTAACGTAACGAGAGCACCATGTGTGAACCCACACGCCACATTCGTCACAGTTCACCATCTCTTTACCATCGTCGAATCTCACACCGCAAACGCAATCAACGGTCCAAGATCCGTCGACCCCAATCCTCGTGCGGTTTCATAATCGCGAATCGAAAGAAAACCCTAATGCCAATTATGAAGAATCGATCTAAAGTTGGAGACTTTATTCGTTTCTTCTAAACGTAGAAACCGGGTTCTCTATTCATAGATCCGGTTCTCCGAAAAAAGAGGAGATTAGTGTGATGAGATTAGCGTTGAGAACCAATGTATGATTGAGATTGAGATTGAGATTCCGATTCTGAACGGAGCTTCGGGAAGGGAGAAGAAAGGGACGGGGATTCTTCAATGAAGATGGTTCATCGATCTTTTATGGGCTTTATGAAATAATGGGCCGGGCTTAGAAGATGGATATACTATACATCGTCGTCGCAAAATTAGGAATTTGATTGTTGACATCAGAAAAATAGAAAAGTAACATCAAAATAGACTACATTTAACCTTAATCTAAATTATTGAGTGAAGTTTTAGATGTGAATATTAAAATTTTCAAAATAAAAAGGTATTTAAAAATATTTCTAAAGGCATTTTGTGAAAAATTTTTTTAAAAAAACATATATTTGAGAGAATTACCCTTATAAATATTTACCAACTAAATTTTTAAAGTCTAAATTAATCTCCACAAAATTATAATTTTATAAAATAATTTAAACTTAAACTAAAATAAAATAAATATTATAAATATAAATTAATAAAATCTCCGAAAATATCCAAAATGTTTTTGACCAAAAAGATATACAAGAAGAAAACTATCAAAATATTTTTTTAATTCAAGACCAATTATACCTTTACTATATATATATAGATATATAAATAATACAAAAATAAATAATAATAAAATTGTGAAAAAAGTTATTCATATTCGAAAAAAATTTGAATACTTACTCTAATTTTTTAAATCCAAAATTATTATTTTAAATTTCAAATAACCCCCCCCCCACACACAAGCACACACAAAACCTCATCTCTCATCTCTAAATTTTAAGTTCAAATTAGTCAATCCTAAAAGTATAAGTGTCTTTTACCTCTTTAAATAAAACACATTTTGATTTTTGAATGGTAATTTGATAAATAAAAAAGTATTTTTATAGAGTATTTTTCTAGATTTAAATATTACTGATACTGAATTAAAGATTATATATTTCAATACAGTTTAGTTGGTTGCAAAAGAAAAGTACCGCATAAAAACATTTATTTCATTAGCAAAACTCCATTTTGTAAGAGTTCGTATTTCTCTTGACACTAGCCTCTCATAACTTTGTAGAAGACGAAGCTTATAAAAAATGATGTTTGTATATTCTAGAAAACAATTAATAGTCTCAAACAATCTTCAAAAAGTTTGATACTAATAGTTGAGTAAATGTCATTTCTTTTATTTACATAATTTTTAATATTTATTAATCTTTCGGAAAGAGCAATCGTATTGTAAATATAACGGTGATCTAATAAATCTGTATAATTTAAAATCACCTAGCTGTATTTTTGGAGGACACACAAACAAATCACGTCGCAACTAAAGATCTGACACTAGATAAAGATACACTAACTTATTATGAGTCCGGACCTGACATCCATGATCACCGGTTTGTTCTGGTTTAATCGGGGCTGGAGGATGTAGCCTCCGATTTCTCATTACCGCTGACTATTTTGCTTGCTTTGAAGTCCATAACTTACAAAGATTGGACTCGAGATAGCAACTGCAACACCGGCAATAACATCACAACAATGATCAAGAGACCAATCGATGGTAATGGGATCCCTTACTCCAACCAAATGCTGTCACTGCAAAACACATGGAAGCCATAGACACCTCGACCTTCTTGCCTCTACGCCAATTTTGCCGCCTCCGAGATCGAGTGGATGGTCTACCTTTTTTGCTGAAAGTCATGACTCTCGTCACAAAGGAGCCAATCAGAAACCATAAAATAACATGAGTCGAACCTTCATTAGAAGTCATCTACCACAAAAGGATGTTAAAAAGAGGTGTCCGACAAAGAACAAAAAAAAGCAAGGAAGGCCAATAGAACCAAAGACGAAGAGATCATAGAAGAACCCTCGCCTCTCACGCTCACCAGGGTCTTCACGCGCCAGATACAAATGTAAATCATCACCACACGACAAAATTCATACACTTGCACGCACCTTCGGGTTGAAGGATCTTCCAGCGCTTACTTTTACCCAGAATAGAAGACCGCCGACACATGACGCACCAACAACAGCTGCGGCTTCTAAACCTCCGCCTCACATTCCAGAAAATCGATGGGTCTACGACACTACTTCAATACTGAAACGACGCAGAGGCTTGAACCACATGACAACTGCCAGATCTGGAATATGTGCCTCCCATTCACCATTAGTTACTATCAAAGACGGTTGCCGAGAGAAAAATGTGAATTTGTCGACAAACGCTAGGAGCTGGACCTTTCACCATCTCTACCAAACCAATCTCGTCGCGCCTCTATGACAGAAGCATACCACTAGATCTGGTCATCTCTCGAGCAGAACCAAAGCGAGCAGCGGACCAAAGCATAGAGTGGAGAACATACATGATGGCAGGAGAGAAGAAGGGAAAGAGAAAAAAAGAGATAGTCAAGACAGAGAAAAACACCTCATGCGCTGCTCTTCACGCACACCGGACACTGGAACAAAGGTGGCTTTTTAAAGTGAACCAAGCGAGGACGTTCAAGTGGTTTTGAGGGAGTTTCGGCTCCAATACGGACCCATGCTCGAATCTCACTGGCCACTTGTGTTAAAATTTAACATCTGGGCTTCCTCAGCGATCGGTGACCGAGACGTACTCTGGCAGATAAGGTAGGCTGTTACGGACACTCGCCATTAGTCTAAACCCACCTCGGTGGGAGCCAAAATACACCGGATTATTAAAAAGAAAAGGTGGAAAATCAAGAGAGTGAACTACTTTGTCTTTATTTCCCAAAGTAAGGTGTAAGTGTCTTCTTAGTTCTTAAGAATAATGTTTGCATATGTGAGATGATCCCTATATTGTTACAGTTAATATGAAGACATGTATTGCCATTGTTTTGATATATTGTGATGACCAGTACCGGTTTTGAGCATGTGCTCAGAGTGCATTTGCACATGGTCTCTTTCTTTTTCATTTTTTCTTAAAAAGTTAGGGCCCTATTTTGTAAAAGCCAGGTCTTAATTTTAAAAATATACAAAGTATTATAACTATAATTTTGAAAAAAAAAATTTACCTAGCACTAGGCCCACTTAACTTATAAGCCGGCTATGGTGATGACATCGTTTTTTTATCTATTGTGATGACATAATTTTTGTTAGTGACAATATTGATCGTGTTAGACACATTATAGATCTTAACGTGTGTTTTGAAATCAAAATTTGGGAGAGCTAAGTATTGTTTTTGGACTGAAGTGTCTAAACTTTATGATGAATTGCTTGTCTCAAAAAAGTAACGCAGTGTAAATTTATTATTTATTTGTTTTAACTATCTACAATTAATGAAATTATTCAGCAACAGCCAACATGTGATAAACGTTTAGTTAGAAAAACTTTGTAAATGAATATCAATATCTTAAGTTCTCCTGTTTTTGAAGTATTTTACTGCCTAGTTAACAAATTAGGAAATACAAGTATTTCTGTGATAATTTTCCAAGGAGAAAATACAAGAGAAAATGAGATTTGGTATTTCGGTAGTTGGTAAGGAAACCAAAAGTGTCAAATGGGATTCGATTCCCGGAAAATAATACTAGAAGACAAGAGTTTGGTAGCTTTTTGGTAGATAGAATAATAATTAGGCAGCACTGGTTAGATATAAAAGCACTATTAATTAACGGTAGGGGCTACGAAACCATAATAAGAAATAATCGAAGTTTAAGCTATGAGTCGATCAAGTAAGCTTGACTCTCATCACCAACGCTAGAACGTCACCATATGAAAAACGTGCATTGTATTTGCAATTTCATTAGTGGTAATATTTTTAGGTTTGGGTTGTATCATACTTGAATTATGTCTATTTGAGGGCAGATGGTTGCGAGCTCACTATTATTTTTTTAGTTTCTTTCTTTTCATCTCAAAATTGACTATTTTTTTTAAAAGATTATGAATGTAAAGATGTAAATCATTTTATTAAGTAATAACTATTTCATGAAACTGATTTATTTTTATTTTGTTTTCGAACACCATATAACTCTCTTGCTAGACTTTTCTTCTCATTTATGCATGTTATTTACATTAATTTTGGTTTTAACTGAACCTTTTGCACTATAAGAGCAGGATTAACCTCGGTCTCTTAATGTGGAGTTTTAGCTTTTCTAAGAGACGTTTCTTAGCTTTTTAAAGTAAAAGCAGAGACTTTGGGAATTTTCTGTATCTTCATAACGTGAAGATGATCATACATATATACAACTCTAGCTCAGAATATCTAGGAGTATCTACACGCAACTCTGACTTTGTTACATTAGCTGTGAAAGTTTCTAAGTTACAAAGATACGTAACAGACGTAAAGAATATCCTTCAAGGTTGTTTTGTCCAAAGTCGGTTTGTGTAACCAGTAGATAACCAATCTTCAATAACCAAACTCCAATACCCCCCCTCAAGTTGGAGCATACAGGTTATGTATGCCTAACTTGATCCTGAAACTATGAAAACCATCTCGACCAATAGGTTTGGTAAGAATATCAGCCAGCTGAGACTTTGTGTCGACATGAAAGAGTTCTATGTTGCGTTGCAAGACTTCATCCCGAACAAAATGGAGATCCAGCTCAATGTGTTTCGTTCTTTCATGAAACACCGGGTTCGTAGCAATGTAGATAGCTGATTTACTATCACAAAAGACTGCCATTGGCTCTGTGCTATCGACACCAAGGTTCTTCAACAAACGCCGCAGCCAAATAAGTTCTTGTGTCAAAGCAGCAATCGACCTGTACTCAGCTTCAGCGGAAGATCTACTCACAGTAGGTTGCTTTCGAGTTTTCCATGAGATTGGAGAACCTCCTAGTTGAACAAAATAACCTGTAACTGATCTCCGAGTCAAAGGACAACTTGCCCAGTCCGCGTCACACCATCCCGAAATCTGGAAATCACCATCAGCTCTCAACAGAATCCCTTGACCCGGATCAGACTTCAGGTAACGAAGTACTCTCAGCGCAGCATGCCAATGATCAAGTCTTGGGTCTTTCATGAACTGGGATAAGACATGAACTGAGAAAGCCAAGTCCGGTCGCGTTACTACCAAATAAATAAGTCGTCCAAGTAGCCGTCTGTAAGGTTTCGGATCAACCAAACGTACTGATTCAGAAAGTGGTAGTTGATGATGCTGCTCCAAAGGAAAACTTGCAGGTTTTGCTGCCAGAAGACCAACTTCTTCAATGATATCCATAACATATTTCCTCTGGCATAGATAGATCCCTGTCTCGTTTCTAGCCACTTCAATACCCAGAAAATACTTTAATGGACCCAAATCTTTCATGTGAAAACATGAAGATAAATAATCCTTAAACGCTTGAGTCGCTTGAGGACAACTTCCAGTGATTATCAAGTCGTCTACGTATATCAGAATCTGCAATCGAACCTCTTTCTTTTCCATCGTAAACAGAGAGTAGTCTGACTTCGATTGCTCAAAACCATAATCTTTCAAAGCTGTAGAAAGCTTAGCAAACCAGCATCTAGGTGCCTGTTTCAATCCATAAAGTGATTTGCGTAAACGACATACCTTGTTCTTGTCTTGTGAATCAAAACCAGGAGGAAGTCGCATATAAACTTCTTCCTCTAAATCTCCATGTAAGAACGCGTTGTGCACATCCATCTGATGCACAACCCATCCTCGTTTCGCTGCGACGTCAAGAAACATACGCACAGTACCCATCTTTGCCACAGGAGCAAACGTTTCATTATAATCCTCTCCTTCGATTTGTTTGTTCCCCATTGCCACTAAGCGTGACTTGAATCTCTCAATCTCTCCATTAGACTTGAATTTTACTTTGAAAACCCATTGACACCCTATGGCTTTCTTTCCCGGAGGCAAATCTGTAATTGTCCAAGTGAAGTTCTCTTCCAAAGCATCTACTTCATTGACTACTGATTTTCGCCATCTCTTATCCTTCATAGCCTCCTTGAAAGATTTGGGTTCTTTAGTATTCAGAACCGCAGTCACATATGCAATATGTGTTTCTGAAAACCGATGATTACTATCGTGTTAGACAATGGATAATTGATCTTCTTTTGTGTCGTTTTTCCTTGACATCAGCCGTATTAACCACATAATTCTTCAGAGTTACCGGAGCCTTCTTACTGCGATGTCCTCTTCCTAACTGTGGTTCTGGATTTTCGAGTTCAGCGATTTCTTCGTTTTGTGAAATTATATTTGTTGCCTGAGAACAAGACGAGGCTGGGACAAGAGACGGAGACGATGTTGAAGTTTGACTCACGTCTAGGAAAAGTGGAGGCCCAACCAAGTCATTCCTAGGCCCAGCTGCTGCAGTTGGCAAATTGGGCATTAAACTTTGGCCCATATCATCATCAACTTGCTGTCCATTTGAAATTGGAGCCCACAGAGGCTGTAGGTCGTCTTCAACCTCACGAACTGAAGAAACTTGGAATGGAAATTCAGATTCACAGAAAACAACGTCTCGTGACACGAAAAATTCCTGCTTCTCTAAATCAAACAGACGCCATGCCTTTTTACCATATGGATAGCCAACGAAAACACAGCGACGACTTCTCTCTCCAAATTTGTCTCCTCCACGATTTTGAATATGTGCGTAGCACAAGCTCCCAAACACTTTCAGATGACCATACGATGGCTTCTGATTGTATAGACGTTCATACGGTGTTTGATTTCCCAAAACAGAGCTGGGCGTTCTATTTATCAAATACCCTGCAGTCAACACACACTCGCCCCAGAATTCGATCGGCAAATTTGCTTGGAACCGAAGTGCCCTTGCAACATTTAACACATGTCTGTGTTTTCTTTCGACTCTTCCGTTCTGTTGTGGCGTTCCGACACAGGACGTCTCGTGCACAACTCCATTAGTGTGAAAGTACTCGGTCAAGCTCAGAAACTCTGAGCCATTGTCGCTTCTGATTGTCTTAATAGGCGAGTTGAATTGTCTTTCAGCTAAAGAAAAGAAATTTTTCAAACGAGTTGATGCTTCACTTTTCTCGTTTAACAAGAACAACCAAACTCCTCTTGAGTAATCATCAACAATTGTCAAAAAATATCTAGCTCCAGAATGTGATGGAGTTCGATATGGCCCCCAGAGATCAACATGAATCAACTCAGAAATCTTTGTTGTTTTATTCATACTCAAAGGAAAACAATCTCTAGTTTACTTGGCGCGAAGACAGACATCACAAGCTTTATTTGAAATTGAAATAGATGAAGAAACACAAGGAAGCAACTGAACTACTTTCGCAGAAGGATGGCCCATCCGACTATGCCACAACTCAAATGATTTACTCTCCTTCACTGTGACTGATGCTGCTATCTCCACACTGCGAAAGTGAAATGTCCCGCCTACTCGCTTACCCGCTCCAATCACCATCCTCGAAGCTCGGTCCTGAACAACAAGAAAGTTATCAGCCATCTGAATAACACATTTGTTTTCATCCATCAACTGACCAACCGAAATTAAATCCGATTTCAGTTCTTCCACGTAATACACTGAATCCATCACAAGACCATCACCCAAACGAACAGACCCTTCTTTTAGAGAAACTTGTTCTCTCCCATCTGCCATAATTATCAAAACTGGAACTATTTCTCTAACATTTGTCAAGATATCAAATCTTCCAGTAAGGTGATGAGATGCTCCAGTATCCATGATCCAAGTAGAGAGAGAAGACTTACCAGACAATTTTTCGATTGTCTTATCCTTTCCGTTGTTGCTGTTAAGGATATTCTTGATGCAACGCCACTGTTGTTCTGTTAGTCCACTCACTCCATCTCGATCCTGATCAGTAACTACATAGTTCACTTGCTCGCTTTTATTTGTATCTAGGTTAGGAACCTTGACACAATTAGCATAGGCTTGCTGACCACTGCGCCCTCTTCCTCCATTTGAACCAGAACCAGTTGACGAGCCACCACGATTTCTGCCTTGTATTGTTCTTCCCTTTGGTCTATCACCCCACCACTCTAGGTACCCAATCAAAGCGTAGCAGTTCTCTGATGAATGACCGCTACGATTACAGTGCTTGCACACACTGCTACCTTCGCCACGAAACTTCGACTTGGTCTCAACCGCAAAGGCTGTCACTTCCGGTCTTTCCTCACCACCAGCACGCAAATCTTCCTCTTGCCTTACAATGTTATACACTTCTTCAAGTGGTTGAACAGGTTGACGTGCTACAAGACTTGATCTTACTGCTCGGAACTGATCATCAAGCCCAAACAGAAACTGATGGACTTTGTCCTCCTCACGATCTGCTTCCTGCGCTGCTCCAAGATCACAAACGCATTTACCACACTTGCAGGTTCTCAATGGCCGATAAGTTGCAAGATTGTCCCAAATCCGGTTCAACTTCCCATAGTATGATTCAATTGCAAGCCCTCTCTGTTTGCAACATGCAAGTTCGGCCTTTATCTGTTGAATTCTTGGACCATTCAACACAGAAAATCGCTTCTTCAAGTGATCCCACAAATCTTTCGCCACATCTCTGTGAGAGATGTTCGAACGAAGCGTTGGATCTATTGTCATCTTGATCCATGACACGAGAAGTGCCTGTATCGTCCACCAATCTTCAAGGTCAGGAGAGTTTTCACTTGGTTTCGAGATCGTCCCATCAAGAAAACCAAATTTCTTCCGTGATGTCAACGCCGTCTTCATACCACACGCCCACTCATCATAGTTGGTTCCTTTCAAGAGTGGATGTGAGATCACGGCACCTGGGTTGTCAGCCGAGGTCAAGTCATAGGGTGAGATGGTTCTTCTCACCTCAGTCGCAGCTGCTACTCCAGCAACAGTCGTCGGGTTCGCCATTATCAGGTTTCTGGGATTTTCGAAATATTTGTTTCAAGCTCTGATACCATAAAGAGAAAGCAGAGACTTTAAGAATTTTCTGTATCTTCATAACGTGAAGATGATCATACATATATACAACTCTAGCTCAGAATATCTAGGAGTATCTACACGCAACTCTTACTCTGTTACATTAGTTACGAAAGTTCCTAAGTTACAGAGATACGTAACACACGTAAAGAATATCCTTCAAGGTTGTTTTGTCCAAAGTCGGTTTGTGTAGCCAGTAGATAACCAGTAGATAACCAATCCACAATAACCAAACTCCAATACTTTTAACTAAGAAAACCTAAGAACCATTTCTTAAATAAGAACCATAAGAGACGTATCTTAGAGGAAAAAATGTAAAAAAAAAAAAAATCTATGTTAAGAACCCACCTTAAGAGATCCGGATTAATCATGGCCTAAAGTGTAGGTTGTTTATGTTATCTATGGAGCATTGTGTGTTGCAGAGAGAGAGAGAGAGTTCATGCTCGAAAGGTGAATCACTGAAACTGCAGAAGATAACAGTGACGTTGAGAAATGAGCAGTACCTGATGTGGCCTCAACCATGGAATCTGACTAAGCAGACAATGGAGGAGGCTGTAGTGTTCATTACCTCGTGAAGAGCGGTTGTAAATGCGTCGATGTCCATTCTAAAACCGGAAAATAAGGTTAGTTATTTAATAAAGAAAAAGATAAACATAGGATCTTGAAAGGAAAATGGAAATGTAGTTTACTTACTATTCTTCTGTACTATTTGTTTGCAAGACACCATTGTTGAGGAGAAGACACGACACAATTACAGAGTTTACTGATAAGAATTATAAGACTTTCTACTTAACTAGACCTTTCACATGCATTTTAATAATCTTTTTTGTGTGTAACATATTTTAATATTCATATTACCAAAGTTCATCAAAATGGATAAAATTAAAACGAGGAAGAATATATAAAATTCGAAGACACTAACAAATATTTACAAAAATATGGTCATTACTCAAGTGTCAAACAAATTAAAAAAAAAAAGCTAACAACACACAAACCCCACTACGGGATACACTAAAGCAAATGATGTGATTTAGACTGTGATATAAAATGAACGTATGTTGTAACTTTCTTTTAGGTTCAGTCTAGACGGACAAGAGGATATAGCAAAGAATACAACTAGAAGGGATATTGTTGAGCCTTGAAAAGAAAAATGTAACAATGTTGATTACATATGATCTGTATTACCCATTGATTTCCTATAGACATAAACAATGTCACCATTTAACACAACTGATATTGAATGGGTGATTCAATAAACTAGACAATCTAAGACTGTATGGATTTACAGAATCATATAACATGTTGAAGATGGTTTGGACAAATGAGTGATGATGTAAACGGCCATTATACATAGTTAAACAAGGTGAAATTGCAAATTAATCACGAATAGAAGAGGAATGAGAGAGGAAGTAGAGGACCCAAACCTACAAGTATCACACCACCCAACATAAACACACACAAAATATAAATCAGATAACTAAATATGATTAAATCATTAACATAACAAAACCAAAAATGAACCCCGCACTTGCACGGGGTGAGGACCCCTAGTTACTATCAAAAGACTAAACAATTTCTTTACAATTAACAACAACTTTATATATTTTAATTTTATGTTAGATTAGATAATTAACTATATTATAATATTATTATTTATAAAGTGGGTTGATATAGTTGCTACCGTTAGTTTGAATATTAAACATACAAAAGTATATAACAAATATAGTGTATAAAAAGATTTTCTAAATATCTAAAAACATAAGTGTTTCCAAATTTAACGCAATAATATATATATATATATATATATATATATATATATATCTTGATGAAAATTTGTAATATATTAATAAGTTAATTTCTAATTAAAATTTTAAAAGCATAAATAATAACTTATAAGATTAATTTATACATATGATAGTAATTAATATCCATAAGATAATTATAATTGTATGTGCAGATAAAACACCTACTATGAACATAACTAAAAATGAAGATTGGCTTTATATGTCAATTTTTTTAATTTTCTTTATTGATAAATATAATGCAAGATATGAGATACACTTTTGATGAATTCTCATTATAAGTTACTAATAGTATTTTATGTTTATTTTATCATTTTTTTGGATATAGAACCATAGTATGACCATGTTTCTCAATTTGAAACCTTATAGACCATGCTCGCCAGCTCATTACTGTCAATCATGACAAATGAGCTCGATGTCGGCATCACACTGATCATGACAATTACACCAATCATAAAACCTCAGCGATTTTAACAACGCATTGATGTTATCTACACATTTATCGTGTCAATATTGCGAACTCATCATAAGAATTCACTTGTGATATTGTTCGTGAAGGTTCGTCTATGACGGTATGTCTAAAATGACTTATCCTTGACAATTATTCAACAAATGCTTCATCCGTGGTGACTTATCCGGACAGTTCATTTAAAACTTTTTAAGACATAATAACATGTCCACACAGACCGTTTGTGAAGTCATCCATGGAGTAACTAGTTTGATTAGAATAATAAGTGTATCTACGATAATGCGTCTAATGTCTATGGCAGAGTAAACATGACAGTCTTTTTATGACGACTTGTCTATGACATGATTATGATAAACTACTTCGCAACGAAAGCATTGTGGCGAGTTACATATAAAATTTCTCGATCAAAATTCATGAAAAACTTGTGTTTTGCAAATTCATTGATCTGGTAAAACGCTCGATCAATGAACTAGGGAGGACATATTGTTAGAGACAGACTTAGCACCCTTATCAAAGCCCATCCTAAATTTAAGTCGACTCATTTAATAAATTGGAGTGAGCGAAAATAGTAAATCAACAAGGAAAAAACCACATGAAAAAGGAACTAAAAGATAAAAAATAAAATATCTAAAAGAAAAAAAGGAAAAGCGTAAAAGAAAAAGGGTCAGGCACCTCATTCAACCTTATATAAATAAAGAAACTCATCAAGTCTAAATATCATCTTTAAAAGTCTACTACAAACATCAAAATCATTTACAAGTATTATAGTATTTTTCTTCAAAAAGTTGAGAACTCTCTAAAATGTCTTATGATGATTTATCTCATTTGTAATGAACTACGATAACTTGATCCATATTCAAATGATACATAGAAAATTTTGATTGGGTTCAATACTAACATAAGAAAACATCTTTTATGTTTATTTGTTGAATTCTTATTTCAATACAGAGATTTTTTCTAAACCTTAAATCGAAATCATGCTTTTTTCAGATACACTGATTTCAGATTCAACGGAAAGTTAGCACACAGTATTAAGTTTCATCTTTCATCAATAATTTATTATGTTGACTTTTTATGGATTTATCTAACTAAACTAATTATGTAATGAATAATTTTGTAAGTTTTGTTGGAAGGAAGAAACATTAGAACTGGTAAAAACAAAACATCATTACTATATAATATCTTATAGTATTTATCCATATACATTTGCATCGAATCAATTATGTTCACGAAACTGGGACATCTTTGGGACATCTTTAGAAATTAGAGAGGTATATTTTATTTATAATTTGAAATCATTTGATTTTTGTTAATTTTTAGATGATTTCATATGAATTAAAAATTTCAAAGAATTTTAATTAGATCATTCTATAAACTTATTTGAAACCATGAGATTTGGAATTTTGTTTTTAACTAAGAGTTTCCACTCAACATTTAAAATAACTAAAAAATTCTTCAAATTCACAATTTAATATTTAGTAACAGTTAATTTCAGAATAGTTTGTCAACTAATAAAGTTTAATAATACTTTTTTATTAAATTTTAATAATTCATGTTTAAATAACATTGAATTTTATTATAATATAAATAACATCAAAATTCTAATTAAATATTAAAGTATTTCACTATTTATTATTTTAGTTCTAAAAATAACCTAAATAAGTTTAAATTTATGTTTAGGGCTGTAGGGGAGCGCTAAAAGCTGGTGACAGAACTAGTAATTTGCACAACCATTCGGATGAGGTGGGGAACTGGTTAGCCTTCACGGAAATTTATTTGGTAACATTTTACCATTTACTTCACTGTAAAAAAGATGAATAGTTAATGAGTAATGTATTTTTCAGAAACTGGATAATTCAGAAACATGTCATGTCACTGTCATTGCTGTGTTCTTTGTCGCCATGTAAAGTTGTAGTTTACTTCATGTTTATCTGTTAGAACACTTTTTCTCAGTTTTCTTCCTAGTCCTTTGAATTTCAGAAAGTAAGTTGTGTACAAAAGGTTGTGTTCAAAAAAAAAAATTGTGTACAAAAGGTTTGCTAATACAAAATAGTTGTGGTATAGAAAATAATTATCAAATATAATAAAGCAAATTTATTCAACAAAATGAACCAAGTTAGAGTTGTTTGTTGAGATCTATGTTTCGTCGTACTTACTGCCACACATAATAAAATTTAACAAATAGTAATTTTAAAAATGAAATTAAATCGAAATATATTCAGAGTGTATGATTATTATTATGTCAACGTCAAATTTGACTATTCTGTAGGAAAATAATATTGTAAACAAATAACCATGTTTGCCACGTTGTTACTAGGTGATCTGCCACATAATAACGTTAATCCAACTTCCAACTACTGATATGATTTATTCATATCAAATCATAGTTTGATTTTGTTTACTATATAGAAATGCATGTAGAATCTGGATGTTTTAAAAAATCAAATTAAAAAATCATGTATTTTTTTTCCATAAAATACATGGTTTGGCTTTAGTGACATATAATTTTGACCAAATATATAATCAATGCGAAATATTACATTTAGGGAAATGTTATTTTAGTACATATATTAATTATTGATCATGTTGGTTATGATCTTAAAAAAAATAAAGAAAATATATTAAGTGAGAGTGGTAGAAATGTAGCTATATATTTTGTAAAGTTTAGAATGTAGATATATTTGTCTGAAGTTATATATTTTAATGAAACTCAGTAAATGAAAAGGAATTAGAAATTGTTATACAGAAATAACTATTTTTTTTAATTCAATTTTTTTTTATATAACTTTAAATTTATTTAAAACTTTAAATAAGAATAAATAATTATAGATTATTCTTACAAATAAATCACCTATTAACTAAAACCATTTACAATGGTGGGGATCCCTACAATGGTGTGTTAAATTTTTTAGCTAACAGTTGAGTGAGAGTAGTAAAATGTTGAATTGTTTCTTTTAAATGAAGTAGATGAAAGCATATTAACAAAATCAGTATGTTGGAAAAAAAAATCAGTATGTTGAATATTCATCGGAATGGGTAATTAATTGTATAATAAAATAAAAACTGTAAAACGTATTTTTTATTGGCTGTATAAATCTTGATACTTTTCCACTTCAATTATTTTATCAACTATTTCATAAAAAAAATCATCATTTTATACTTTACAAGATATACTTGTTTTATTTGATTTGGGCACAAAATTATTTTACTTTAGTTTCTATATTATCTTTCAATAAATATTTTTACACATATACTCTTTTTATAGTTAAATTAATTTCTATATTAATTTTTAACACTAAAATTCTATTAATTACTTTTAACTACCAAATTCTAACGACTATCAATTCTAAAATATACAAATCATGGGACTTTGCCAAACTTATTCATGTCATCAACTGTTTCAAATTATCGCCTATATTGTATAGGTTTATTATTTTAATTTGAGCGTATTGTACTTGCACATTATATATAATATGTATATTAGTTGTTTTTATTTATCAGTGTATTCATTACATTTTACAGTTTTGATAGTTTATTTTTAGTGATAATTAAATGTGTTTATCATTTTAACTATTTGCAAAAATAATAATTTTGAATACAAAATAATGAAAATAATGATTAAAATTATTTAAATCTTAATTATTTTAATTTATAATCAGAAATAGGAAAGTATTGGGGTAAAATGTTAATTACTTTTGTTTGGAAAAAATATTGTAAACTAAATATTTCCGTGGAAGAAAAAATATGATGTAAACAATTATAAAATAAAAGATAGGATCTTAAATACATAATTTATGCTACCTTGTATAATTCTTTGTTATCAATGGAAATTCCGTGAAAAAAAATACATAAGTCATTAAGGGACTGACTGGTGTAACCGCAACAGTTGCGGCTGCGATTGCGGGCGTTTACGGATACGGGTGGTTATAGTTTTATGCGTTATTAAGAGATTTGGATGACTGGTAAAACGGTTAAAAATTGTTGCGTTTGTGGGATAGTTATGACTGGTTAACTACCAAATGCAACAGTGGTTAGATATAAATGAACAATATTTATATTTTATATAATTATAAAAAATTGAAAATCATATTATTATTAGAAATATAAAAATTATATTAATAAAATTATACTATTATTTTTTTAAAATATATAAATATTTTTCTTTAAAGTTTTATAATATAAATTAATATATATATATATATATTGTCTTTCTATTATTTTAATTTAAAATTTTAATTGAATATTTTTTATTTATATAGTTTTTTGAAAAGAAATATTTTTTTTACCCACCTGCCACCACCGCAACCGCAACGCTAGCTGAAACCAACTTTTGAATTTTAAAGGTTTATAGCGATTTGAAACGATTTATAGCGTTTTGTATGTTTGTTACAAAACGCCAACATCCGCTGCCAACCGCAAAAGCTGCGTTTGCGGGTGGTATCGGAAAAACCAGTGAGGCCCTAAGTCATTTTCATCTAAACAAAAGTACATAAAGCATTGTTCATCTACAATCGATTTTACTTTATAACCACAGTTAAACCAAAACCGAAATTCTTGCTTTAATTGCTGCATAATCTTTACCATCTAATCAGAGGTTAATTACCATTAATCTAATCGCTCTTTGAGTTTATTACTATTTTGTCCTCTTCCTTCCTCCCCCTCTCTCTCTCTTGGTGGCTTCTTCTTATAGAACCCCTTTCTGCTACTGTTCCCTTCTTACCTGATCGTGTCTTCCCTCAAAAAAAGATCCCATTTTTATTTCTGGGTTTTTCGCAATTTCCCATTTTGTCTGATCATGGCGGTCGTTGACAACGTCGGAGCTGGTACGGAGGCTGCTGCGATCTCGCCGTCGCCGCCGTCTTCAGTCACCAGCCAAGGATCAGGAGTCTCTTCTAACGACGATCAGGAGGGTGAGATCGGATCCCACGTGGAGAGATCTGACGGTGGAGAGAGCTTCAAGCGTGACATGAGAGAGCTCCAGGAGCTTTTATCTAAGCTTAACCCCTTGGCTGAAGAGTTTCGTCCCTCCTTCACTCAACAAGCAAGGAGGAGTTAACGGCGTTAACGGTGGTTTCTTCACCGTCGCTGGGTCTTTCCTTCCCAACAATGGGTTTGGTGGTGCTGCCCGGGGTTTTTCCCCGTCAACGAAGACGGCGGCTTTAGACGGGTATTAAGACACAAATCTTGTCTCTTCTTTGCTTCTGTTATTTTTGGCGTTTTTATTACGACTATCACCAAAGTGTTCATAGGGTTTTTGATGTTTTGTTGGTTTAAACTTTGTCTCTAGTGTCTTCTTGTGTGTTTATAAGCCAAAGCTCTCACCTTTACTTAGTTATGTGTTTAGTTTTGGTCTCTATTGTCTTCTTGTGTGTTCATAAGTTGAAGTTCTCACCTTTTGTCTCCTGGAAATCTTGTGTGATATCATATGATTTGAGTCTTTTTTTTAATCTGTTATTTGAAACAGAAGAAGTCGTTCGGACCACAAGGGAAACGGAGGATGAATCCTCGGACAAGTATGGCTCAGCGTGAAGATATCATTAGGAGAACGGTCTATGTGTCTGATATTGACCAGCAGGTTTAGACAAAAGCTTCTCCACCTTTCTTTGATGGTTACTGTTCTGAGTTTTACCTATACTATCTTGTTTTTTGTTTTAGGTCACTGAGGAGCAGCTTGCTGGTTTGTTCATCGGCTTTGGACAGGTTTAAGCTAGTACTAGTTCATCTTTGGTTGGTGGTGTGTTCTTTGTCTTGACTGTTTTCTTTTTTCTGGGTTTCTTAGGTTGTTGACTGTCGCATTTGTGGTGACCCAAACTCAGTGCTTAGGTTTGCTTTCATCGAGTTCACTGATGAAGGTATCATTACTTTCATTATGTTAAGTTTTGATCTTGGATTGTCCCTGTTCATGGTTGGTTTTAATGGGTTTTGGGGACTTGTGTAGAGGGTGCAAGAGCTGCGCTGAACTTGTCTGGGACGATGCTGGGATTCTATCCTGTGAAGGTTATGCCTTCCAAAACAGCTATTGCACCTGTTAACCCTACTCTCTTGCCAAGGGTGAGACTTTTGTCTTTGTGTTTTCTTTAACATTCAAGGGTTATGACGTTGACTTCTAGTCTTGTTATGGTTCCTAGAGTGACGATGAGCGTGAGATGTGTGCGAGAACTATCTACTGCACTAACATCGACAAGAAGGTGTTTGTTTTCTTGGTTCTCGAGCTATTCTGAAACTTAAAAAGTAGCTAAAGTTTCCAATGTTGGTATACAGGTCACTCAAACGGACATAAAACTCTTTTTTGAGGCTGTGTGTGGAGAGGTGTTCCGTCTCAGGCTTCTCGGAGATTATCATCATCCAACTAGAATCGGTTTCGTTGAGTTTGTAATGGTAAAGCAGACACGTAATCTATTTACAACTGTGTCAATAAACTGCGCTTCACAGTATCTTATTCATTACTCTTCTTACACAGGCTGAAAGTGCAATAGCTGCTCTCAACTGCAGTGGCGTCATTGTTGGTTCTTTACCGATAAGGTCTAAGAACAAACCAACTCTTAAAACATTCTCTCTCTGGTTTGGTTTATGAAGATGAACATTTAACGTATATTGATGGATGGATTTTGCAGGGTGAGTCCGTCAAAGACACCTGTTCGTTCCCGTGTTGTCCCGCGGCAACAAATGCATTGACAGTAGCAGCTACAAGTTTATACACATATCTCTCATCTCTGCTCTCACAGACATACAATGCTTGTCTGAAACTCTTCTCTTTTGCTTTTTTCCCCTATGTAATGCTTGGAGGCTTGATGATATGCTTCTGTTTCCTTTCGCTTTTGGGATCTTTTGAGTAAATCTCGTAGAGTTTTTTTTTTTTTTTTTACTTTTAGGAGAGATGTTACACAGAGCCGATGAGAAAGATTGAAAAATACTGAGTGAGAGAGAGGGTTTTGGGGATTGTCTCTGTTTAATGGGCGTTTTAAGCTATTTATATACTTGTCCCTGAAGTTAGTAGAAGCTTACCTTTGTTCGTAATGTATCATACATACATGCCAAATAAGTAACTGTTGGAATCGTGTGAATCCATGTCTAATTTTTTATTGTCTAATTAGTATGTTATTGTCTATTTTAAACATCAAGTCGTCCGCGTAGATTTACTTTAGATTCATTTTCAAAAGCTCTTGTACTCTATGGAGATGGAGCCAATCTTCTATGGTTTCGGAAGGTCAGTCTTTAAACCAATACTCTTTTGGGTTAATAATGAGCAGAAGATAGTGACATGAAGTAAACTTAAACCTTATTGTGATCTCATAGTGTTTTAAAAATTAGTTTAGTCGGCAAATCGGTTATAAGCGAAACAATTTTCTCTAACCGATGTAGACGTTCAAAAATTCGGCCTAGACTACGCCTAAATAATAATCCTTTATAAAATGCCTAGCCACTATCTAGCGATTATTAGAACATTGAGCTAAAGTCTCATCCAGACTAGAAGAACATAACTTATGTTAAATTACTTATACATAACTGTAGCACATAGTTTCTGTGAGAACAAGATTTGTTCTGTTTCATTTATATAGACTGAAGAAAGAAACAAAGGAAACAAGAGAGAGAGAGCATTCTCACTCAGCTGCAAATCGGACATGGAACAAGACCGTTCTCATTACACTCCGTACACCTCACAACCACGGCAGAGCTACCCCATCCTTTCACAACTTTACAGCTTCCGTTACACCTGAAACACGGCAAGAAAAACAAACCGCCGCATCCATCACAAGCACACTCTCCATCTCCACCGCATCCTCCTGCTTTCTTCTTACTCGGCATCCCACGAATCATCTCCTCGAAAACACCTTCCTCCACTAATCTCAACACTTCCTCTGCTCCACCAATGTACATTCCCTTCACAAACACTCTAGGAGGCAATGCACTAGCCTTATCCTTACCGTTACTGTTCCTCTTCTTCTCCATCAGACTCGTCAGCTCTTCTCTGAATCCTCTATCCATGGACACGTCTCTCTCGCAGATCACTACACCGAACCCCTCCACCGCCGCTCTCACTGCGTTACATTCCTCGAACGTCTTACGCACGCCGCGTAACGACGTCGTGTAGATCACCACGCGATTCTCTCCTCCTGGAGGACAAATCCTCTCGAATCTCTCCGACAGTAACGGTTTCAGAACCTCCTTGTTCAATGGTTTTGTCGGGTTTCTCCGGTTAGGATCTGAATTCTCTTTGTTTTCTCCGCCGAAGACTTTGTACTTCACCGGAGGAGTCTTCGAGAGAGAAGTGAAGCGGAAACTCTCCCCGTCGAGACCAGACATAAGCTCCCATGAGTTTATAACCTCAGGCTCAGACGGTGACTTTGTGTCTGTACCGGTGGTGAATTTCTTAGGCGGCGTCGTGGGAGGAGAAGAGGGAGGAGCATCGAGAGTGAGAAGACCATAAGTAGTGGAGGTTAGCTTGACGATGTGGTGGCCGAAGGCGGAGCTGCCGCCGATCTGAGGGTAATCGTCGTCGTGATTTAGGAGGTTCGATGAGACGCAACCCATTTATTACCGGAGAGGTTTGGATGTTTTTCTCGTTTTCGACGCCGGAAGATTCCTTCTTTTATTTTTCAGAAATTTCGAAAGATGAGAATTTGAATTTATTTTCAGAGGAACGGTCGAGTGAGTAAGTGAGAGAGATCAAGACAGAACACTAGAAAGTAGAAAAGATGTGTCTTTGTTTTACGTACTCTCTTAAAACAATTATTATATAATTAGAGAAAAATAATTTTTATAACGGAGAAAAATAATACTCCCTCCATTTTTTTTTATTTGACGTTCTACGATTATGCACGTAGATTAAGAAATACTTAATTTTTTATCATTTTTAAATAAAACATCATTAATTGTTTATCTAACCACAATACAACCAATAATAAAATAGAAACTATTATATCATTGGTCATTTAATATTAATTATTAATAAATTTTACATAGAAATTTGAAACGTCAAATAATTTGGAACAAAAAATTTCTCCTAAAACGTCAATTAAAAAAAACGGAGGGAGTAATAATTATAAAGTTTTGTGAAGCAAAGTAAAAGTTAAAGATGGTGGCTGATTTGAAGATCTGAAGGTTCACTGTCTATTATACTTGGAAAGTTTAAATAGTTTTATACTTTATATATATTTCGTTTAAATCCCACATTATGCTTTTTACAAGTTTGAACTTGTAAGAATCAAACTATCTCTATATCACAATGCTTTTTAAAAGGTCTTGAGATGTATTTAAGTGTTTTTAAAATGTTTTACAGTTAATTATTGATGATGATGAAAGAACTAAAAAACAGAAAAAATCATTTAGTAATATTCTAAATTGGTAAATATCAGTTTCTATTTAAAAGCTGTGCATGCAGATTGATCTGTGAAGTGTGATTAAAAAAGTGATATTTTCTTTGTTTTGAACTATATTAAAGTGAAAATACATGTGACATTTTATTTGTAAATCCAAATTTCTAAAAAGTGAAAATATAAAATATTAAAAAGGTAAGAATGAAGGACCGTTTTTCAAACTGGGACATGGACCCTACAGTTCACATTCACGTTTTAGGCGCTAAACTAGAAAAGTAAAATTTGAAGGTATCTATCATCTCACCAAGACCATCTCTCATATATTTTGCTACTTTTATCTCAAAAAAAAAATCTATAGTAGAAATAAAATATGCTTCAATATATTTTTCTTAAAACAGTAATTTCTAACATAGAATAATAAATAGAAGAATGCTATTTTCCTCTATAAATTGAAAAAATTGAAATCTTTATTATAGAGAAAAATCTAGAGGTGGGTTAGAGTAATTTCACATCTAAATACTATTATAGAAAAAATATCAATAGGTTGGAGAGACTCTAAGGTAATGCTGGTAAGCAGGACAAACCGGCCTCATCCAACCCGCTCTCTTGTGGGTTGAATCATTTTTTGACTCAAAAGTTTGATCTGCATGACTTGCAAAAAGAAATATAATACATGTATCTGCGCTGCTAATTTTAAAAATAATTCGCAGAGCACGCAGATAATTAGTTAAATAATAATTTTTAAATTAATAATATAAATAATATGTTTATAATTAAAATTTATATATATTTTTAATTATTCATTATTTTTAATGAAAATCAGTATTTTTGCTAAAAAATACTTTTAAAAAAAAAACTACTCGCGATTCAATTTCGACCAACCTGCACCCGCCCAATATAAAATAGATATGATCTACACACACACCCGCAATATATTTTTTTCAAATCCTTCGACCCACCAGATCTCCCGCTGTGGGTCAAATGAGGCGGGGCCCATGGATTATGAATTAAATTCCCAGACCTACACTGAAGCGAAGATTTAAGTATACGAAATACCCAAAAAATTATGACCTGAAAACACTTCCTAAAAAATTCGACGAGCACCGAAGAACCAAACTAAAATAAAAAAAATTGAACAAAATTTTGTACATACTTAAACGACATGTTAATATCATTTTCAAACCCAACTCTGGAACTTATAGGAGTGAATCAACAAATCAACTTGGTTCATTAGTTGGTTAGACAATATGAAAGTCATGATAGTCCATCGTCATTCTCTTATTTTAGAAGTTGCGTGTAACACCACGGGTCTGATCCAAAGGAAACTCTACTTACAAGAGGTCCATGGAGAAACCTTAGGTATTTCTACCGAAGCACAGCCCCGTCAACCTCCCTCACACTGTTGCCTTGAACCACCACTGGCCGCCCACCTCTGTCGCCTCACACCGCCAATCGCCACCACCAGAGCCTGAGCCATCAATCCCGTAACCCTTAGATGTCATCTTCTCGAGTCAGATGCTTGTAGCCAGATCCAATATCAACCATAAGGTAAGGCTCATATCCTTCTTGTTCCTATTTCCCATTCCCTTATAAGTCACTAGATGTGACATATCTAAACCTTAAAACCTCCATTTCATCTATCTTAGTTTGCATATTTGATATTGTGGCCATCTCTCCTTCATCTCCTAAATCCACATTTGTGTCGTCAGGCTAAAAAAATTAGGATTTGATTGTGAACTCTTCTCATGTCATGCAAGCCTTCAAGGAGATAGTCATTTGTTAATGTTTTCTAGGTTTAGTTTATGATGATGTTGATACGATGAACTGTTAGATCTAGTTGTTGAGTTGTGATAATGTGATGGAAAACACCTAGATTTGTTAAGTTGTTAAAGGATAAACTGGTTGTGTGATGTGAATGATTATGATGATGAGTTATGTGATGTCAATGAATGAGATGAGGGCAAGTGTAGAGAGAAGGCTAGGAATGATGTGTTGTGTTGTGACACCGAGAACATGAGTGGTTAGAATTTTGGATGAAGATATGGAAAGAGGCGCCAATAAGATCGGGTCATGCCAAATCTGGACATATGTGACTATGGTATCAGATTGTGGATAGTGAATGATGAGCCAATGGGCCGTGACTGGGTAGTCACGTAGAATATGTTACCCATGAGATCATAGCCTGGTTTAGGCGTTATGCATGAATGCCACAATGAAAGATGGATAACCATTGGCGAGCGTTATGTCCTATAGGTCTAGTTTTATTGTTGTTTGTTGCATGCTAGTCGATATTAGCTTATGATTATGCTTCTGGTTTGCTATTCTTGAAATAAGTTCGTAGGATCTTGGAACGTATCCTCACTGAGTAATCTCATTACTCACCCCTCCCTTTTTAGGTACATTCGAAGAGGTGCATGAGTAGGAGTCATGGGTGGTACTACACATTTAAGTTTCATTTTCTTTTAAAGCTTTAATTTAAGATATCTAAGACCATGGTTCTATTATATTCAGTTTTCATTTGGGTTTAAGTTGCTTGTAAGACTATTGGTTAGAATAAAGGAAATATTGAAATGAAAGTAAGTGTTGTCAAGTTCAAAGTAAGATCCTTAAGAAAGAGTTTTATAGTTTGGTATCAGAGCGGAGATTAAACCTATTCGGTACTATACATGTAGTTAAGTGTTCGTAATAGGATAGTTTACTCAGATTTCAAAAGGTTTTCAAACGTTCTTAAAGGATGTGGTTCTTATAAAAGCTAGAACTTAGAGCACCATCTACACCAAAACTCCTCGCACCCTCGACGAGGAAGTAACACTAATCGCGACTGCAAACTAATTTATCTTTCCATTTGAACATGATGCATCCAAGGAATGCCAAAGTTTCCCAGCAAATGACCACTGTTTAGAGAGAATCCTAGCATGTTGTAAGGTCTGAATCACGAGCCAGAGTGATAATGAGAACCAAGTCGGGGAAAAGCTCAAGTTGATAATTCAGCGGGTGTGGCACCCAAAAATGAACCGCTAATGTGAGTGCATCTCTCTCTAGCAAGGTCTTTAGGGATCAACAACTAAGAAATGAGGTTTCATTGAGAGTGGGAGATGGGGTGAAACCTCAGGGACCAGGCGTGAACCCATCACCACCACTTCTGGTGCCACCATCCCCATTTTTTGTCGAAGAACGGAACCTAGTAGGACATAATGAGGTACATGAGAGATATGCAAATAGACCTTGTCAGTGGGAAAGCTTATGATATCGTTTCATATAACTAGAGGAAAAAGTTAGAAAGGAATTTTGATGCAGCCAAGTGCCCACTTGAGTAATACAAGGACCTTTCCATTCACCACCCGAAGTATGAAACCCTGTTATGGTGGAAATGGGTGGTGGAAGGTGTTTAATGGCTATGCGAATTGAATTGGGTGGATTTATTTGAGGCTTTCAACAAGAATACTTCTCGAGGAGGTCATATCTAATGGAGATTCAGTTCCATGACATCTTTTAGAGAACCATGAGTGTGAGGGGGTATTGTGAAAAGTTTAACCGAAAAAAGAGTCTTTTTGGCATAATTTAGGGAACAAAAACTGATCCACCATTTCCTGAAAGGAATGAGGATCTAACTAAAAAATTTTAACGTACAAGACTACCAAGAATTTCATGAGCTGATTGAGAAAGTTGCCAAACAGGAAGTGGGGTTGGAGGAGGAGTGTCGGCAGAACCAAAGCAACACATTCCTAGAGCACGAAGAAGACTCGCGATTCTTTCCAATGCCATAGACGTGGTCCCACTGCAACAAGTGTGCGGGAAAATCGAAAGGAGCCACACCAGGGAGTTTTGGATGAGAACATGCTACATATACGATCAGCAAGGCTATGTTAATTTTTTTGTCCCAATGGTAGGCATGACTAGACTGTGGGACCTGGGGGAGGAGGGTGCTTTCGGTGTGGATTACTTTAGCACGAAGCCATATACTGCCAGACTCAGTTAGAAGTGATCGTGGCTGGGATGTTATCCCAACTGTCACCATCGCCTAAGAGGCTAGTGACGGGACTGAGGGTATTAGTCACTGGAGACCATGAAGGAGCAGAACCAATCACGGGTATGTCCTTCAAACAATATTCTTATTGCATAAAGCGTTGAGTGAAATACCATAATCTAAGTTTAGTAGATTAGTGTAGTAATTATGTATATATGTCTAGGACGGAGGAGTGGCGGTACACACTCTCTTCAACATTGTGTGACAAATAGCTTTGAGAGCCCAAGCCTCACTCGTTGTTGGACCTTTGAGGGTGCCTTCAAATCAGGGACTACATGAGTTGAGACCGCAGGAGTAGAGATAATGTCAACGATGGGAGCATATGTGAAAGTACTTGTATCTCTAGCTAGTGTGTACCTCTTGGAGACCTAGTGGAGTTGGAATTAGACCAATACAAAGTATCCTTGGGACGGATTGTTATCCTATCATGGTGTAGTTGTCGACTGTGCCAAGGAAATCATCTGAATTCCTCGGGAGGAGATTTAAATAGTGTTCAACGTGTGCTGTTCGTGAAGAAAAGGATTGGAGTCTTAGGCTTTGCATCAACTATGGGAGCATTACCAAGGTGACCATCAAAATTAAGTACCCACTACCTAACATAGATGAGTTTCTCGATCAGCTATAAGGATAAAGATGGTTCTCAAAGATCGGTTTTTCCTACGGTTACCATCATATCCCTATATCCGAAGAGGACATACGGAAAACTGTTTTCGCACACAGTATGGACACTGTGAGTCTGTAGTATTACCATTGGACTGACCAATACACCGCCGACACTCTTGAGGCTAATGAAATATGTGTTTTGGGATTATCAAGACTAATGCGTGTTCTTATTTATTGATGACATTCTGGTATTCTCAAAGATCCAGAGGAGCATAATAGGCACTTATGGGTAGTATTGAATAGCTTACGCGAACACATGTTATATGCCAAGCTTAGTAACTGCAGGTTCTAGCAAAGGAAGTTCAGAATAGCCTGGTTTGAGTGCCATGCAGGAATGCCACGATGGGGAGGTGGATAACCATGGGCGAGCGTTAGGTCTTAGAGGTCTATGTTGTTGTTTTTTGTTGCATGCTAGTCGATATTAACTTATGATTCTGATTGTTGTTTGTTTGTCTTGAAATGAGTTTGTAGGTTCCTAGAACATATCTTCACTTGATTATCCCATTACTCGCCCCTCTTTTTTCGCAAGTATGTTAAAGGAAGTGCAAGAGTTGGAGTTATGGATGGTGGCAAATATTTAGATTTTCGTTTATTTTGAATCTTTTACTTAAGATGTCCAATACTATGATTATATTCTATTCAATTTTTTATTTGAGGTTAAGTTATTTTGAAAAACTATTAGTTAGAATAAAAAAATTATTGAACCCAAGTAAATATTATTAAGTTAAAAACAATATCGACAGAGACAAGTGTTACATTGCATATCGGGTGTTGGTTATGGTCACCAACTACCGCATGCAAGGTTGTAACTGGTACGCATGATATCATAAATATGATAAACTATTTTTGCACATGATCAAAAATTATAATAATAAAAAGTTTCATTTTACATGATTAATCATTTTAAAAATGTTTAATGTTGTTAAAATTATGGGATAAATATGTAGAAAACATAACTTATCAAAAAATATGAAATGATGGGTTTACAATTTACGGCTTGACTGACTGGTTTTTGTCGATACCATCCGCAAATGCTATACTTATGAATGGTAGCGGTTCATGGCGTTTTACAAAAATTACAAACAAACATTGTAAATCGTTTTACACTGCTTCAAACCTATCAAAATCAAAAATTAGTTTATATAAGGTTTACGGCTCGGTAGAGTAAATAAAAGTAATGTCTATAAAAAACTATATAAATATAAAGTGAAAATATTTCATTAATTCTTTTAATTGAAGTAATAAATATTAATATATATATACATATTATTTTATTCTATATTAGAAACTTTAAATCAAAATATTTTCTATGATTTTTAATGTTTTTATAATTATAGAAAGTGTTAATATTGTTGATTTATTATTAAATTGTTGTATCATTTGATAGTCAACTAATCATAAATATTTCATAAACGAACTAATTTTCATACAAATCATTTAATAACATTAAAACCATAACCACCCATATCCGCAAACACCAATATTTGCACTCGCAACTTATACCAGTTAGACACTTAATTGAAGGAAAACAATATTGACCTCTTGTAGGTCTTGAACGCATATTATCATATTTGAAATCAAAATATTACATTTCTTGAGTTCTCTCACGCATAATTGACAATGTACATCATCTTTGCTTTCCATAAAATATCGATACTTTTCGATGTTAATATGCGGTAATTGTCTCTATACATTCTGGCAGGCACCTTCTACTGCATCATGGCTTTGATGGCAAAATATTATTTGTTCAAACGGTTTTTGTGTGTTTCTAAATTCTAGTTTCAACTTCCTTTTTGAAGTTTTAGATAAAAAAAACTTTGAATCTTTCCTTCGGCACTTGTTTCTTCTTTGATCAATTGTGGTAGTTTGTTTAGAGCTTTTATTCCTTTCTTTGTTAAGCAGTTTTGAAGTTTATAAAACGAGATTAAGTCTCAGTATCCTTGACTCTGTTTTTTTTAAAACGTTTAACGAAAAGAAAACACAGTCCCAAACACTTCCATTGGACACTTCCATTGATCTCCTAAGATACGCCAGTTTCTGAATTTGATTATCGATTAACTAGATGTGTCTCATTTAGATGATCATATCCAGAAAAAAATCAGCGAGATGGAGAGCTAAGCATAACCTAAGAGCATCTCCAATGTATTACCTCATTTTTTACTCTAAAATGGTGTAACACCAAAATGGAGTTGGGTTTTACTCCAATGTATTACTCCATTTTTTACTCCAAAAATATATATTCTTAAATAATTATATATTTATGTAATTAATAATTGTTACTAATACCTCCTACTTATAAGAATTTACCAATAAATCCCAAACTATCTTATGTTTACAAATATTCCTTAAAAAGAATTTATTTAAATTAAAAATTTATTATTAAAAAGTACAAGACATGATAAAAAAATAATACATATGTTGGTTCAATAACTATTATTAGGATATTTTTCCCACAAATTCTTAACTAATGCATTTCGTAATGAAAAATGAGCTTCTTTAATATTCCTAAATCGAGCAAGAAAATTTTGAAATCGTAAATCGAGCTTCTCCTCCAATTCGATTGGTGCATCAAGTTCACGATCATCCTCAATTATCATGTTATGTAAAATTATACATGTAGTCATGATGTCATGTAATAAATTTTTTCCAAAAAAGAACATGTCCTTTCACAATGGCAAAGCGTGATTGTAGAACTCTAATGCACGTTCAACATCTTTCCAAATGCGATTTGCCGGATTATTAAATCTATTTATGTTATGTTATTTTTATTTTATATTATTTATGTTTGTTTTTATAATTACTTTATGCATTTTGATGTAGAATATTAAATATTCTTTTGTGGAATATCCAATTATTTTTCATGTTATTTTATTATTTTTAAATACTATTTAAATAAGAAATAAAAATATTAAAGAATTAAAGGACTATATCATAAATAAAAAAAGTTCAACTCCAAAATGGAGTAATGAGTAAGATTACTCCATTTATGGAGTAACCCTAGCCATTACTCTATTTTGGAGTTGAAAATGGAGTGAGGTTGGAGTAGATTTTACTCCAAAATGGTGTTTGGAAGAGAAAATGGAGTAGGATTGGAGATGCCCTAAGCCCAGTTAAACCATTTATGATGCACCATTAGTGATATTCAAGGCCTCTCTCATAAGTTTTACTAGGGGTGAGTATTATTGCTTGTTACTTGCCCATACTTGCTACTTGGTCTATATTTGATCTGTAAAGCAGGCTATTGGTTTGACAAATCAAGTATCAAATAATTTAAATAATTTTTTTTTGCAAGTACAATATAAAATATCAAATATTGAAATAAAAATAACTATTTGATATTGTTTGGTTTGTTACTCGTTTTTGTTGATGAAAAATATACATTTTCATAAATCATAATAAAATACTCATTTATATTTCTATTTTTATAAGTAAATTAATTATAAGTGATAAAGACTATATTTATATAAATATCTTAGAGTTTTCTCTTTCTTATTTATTATGTTTTCTGAATGGACTCAAACATAAGAAGAACAATGATATATTCTTTATAAATAACAAAATTATTTAGCTTTGAATTCCAACGGATTATCTAATAACTTATTAATAATTATCAACTAACTGAAAATAATTTACAAGAAACAAATAAGAAAATAAGGCATGTAACTTAAAAAATTATTATTTTTTAGCAGATATTTGAAATTATAACTATTCATTTTTAACAAATCAATTTCAAGTCAAAATTTTACTATTCTTATAATTCAAACAAAATACCAAATATCGAAATATTGAGTTCTTGGCTTGCTGTCCACCTCTAAGTTTTACACACAATGATGTTAGTGTATTAAATTAGAAAGGAGTAATTATGAAGAAAACAAGAACAATTATTGATAGGTGCAGAGGGTAGGACAATGCACTATTGGCTCAGGCCTCATTCAGGACGTCCCAACATGTGGTCAATGTTCAATGACTTTATTACCCTGAGATTATTGGTGTACCCTAATCGTACTAATCAAACAAATGTCAGTAATAATTGAATAAATAATAGTATCAATATAGGTAAAACTATTGCTAAACTTGTTTATTGTTCACTTTATCAAATTCATAGACAACTAACTCACATGGACTCATCTTATAGTCTAGTATCTGTTCTCTTCTTGAAAATATTATTCATATCCTAAAGAAGCGACAAAAAATATTCCTCATTAGAAGAATAATCTTTAAAAATGGTTAATATTAATCATATTAATTGTTTTAGCCCCCTAAGCTTAAACTACTCAACTATGTTCTTCTTGGCTTTATTTTATGTATGTGTTGATTGGCTTTCCAAGCCTATTCAATGTTATCACTAAACAGAATTTTTTTTGAGGTGTACATAAATAAACATAGGGGTGGGCGTTCGGATACCCGTTCGGGTTCAGATTGATATTTCGGATTTTCGGGTATTTCGGTATAGAGGTATAGAACCCGTTCAGATATTTTTGTACTTCGGGTCCGGTTCGGGTATTTTTAATTCGGGTTGGGTTTTTGGATATTTACATTTTGAAAGAAAAAAATAAAATTTTCATTTCTCAAGTTTCTTGTATATAAAAATATAAATTTCACTTAACTGATTTTTTATTTTTAATAGATTGAATGGTTAATAGATTTGGAGATAACATTTTAAAAATAAAAAGACACTAATTTGGTTATTATTTTTAAATTTTAGATATAATTTTTGTTAATGCATAAAACAAAAAGCTTGACATACATTTGAAGTGAGTATCAAATTATTTTATTCGTAATTATATATATTATATGATTTAAAGTATGTATAACATCAATATATAGATATTTTAAATAAATTGAGAGATGTAAACTAGAAATATAAGGTAAGTATACATATGTTCGGTTATCTTCGAATATCCATTCGGATTCGGATATTACCCGTTCGGGTTCGAATATCCAATCTCTCTTAATTCAATACCCATTCGGGTATTTTGCTACTTTGGTTCGAATTTTGGTTCGGGTTTTTCAGATCGGGTTCGGGTGCGGCTTCGGGTATCGGGTAAAGCGCCAGCCCTAAATAAGCATAAAAATCAAATATTTAATGTAAACAAAAAATGGGATTACAAACAGAAGAATTAAAACTTTTTGTTGACAGGAGCAAGTGGGTCAGAGGTCACACCATCTCTCCAAACATGGTTCGAACCCTGCCATTGCCTCTAATTAGAGGAATTATTAAGCCATTGTACCACATATTAAAAATGTATTAGAATTTTATATGGTAAAATCTTTTATTGAGAGCTCTATCAAAACCTTTATCAAATATGAGCCTAACATTACACTCACAAAATCTTCAGACAAGGACGGTTTGACTAGTCCAAGCAAACTCACTCATCGAACCATTTTCTCGATGCCATATATATACTCCCAAAAAAATAGAGAATCTCAGTTTCAAAATTGTAATTTGGCAAAAACCATTGTTTTGCAGTCTTCGAGGTCTTGTCGTCCTTTATTTGCACGCCTTGATTTTAATATGGTCGCATTCGCATCATTTGGGAACTTTGGATTCTTTGTTCATCGAGGCATTAAAGTCTGTGGCTATCTTCTTCTTGAAAATAGTTACAATGTCATCTTGGACTCGGTTACAAAAAAAGGTCACCTTGGACCGTTAAAGCTTCATTTACTATATACAATTTAATGGTTTATAAGTATATAATAATCCCATGTAACATATATGTAAGTGTAAGTGTACTTAAACATAAAAGCTGCAACGTTTCTGATGCCCACTCGTTTGTTATATACTCCATCCGTTCCATTATAAGTGTCACTTTAGGTTTTTGCACACGGATTAAGAAAACAATTAATTTTGCATATTTTCTATATAAAAACACAATTACCTATACACCTAACCATATTTCAACCAATAAAAAAATAAATTGCAGCATAAAATTAATAAATTTTGCATCGAAAGTCGAAAACGACACTTATTTTGTAACAAAAATTTTTCTCTAAAACGACACTTAATATGAAACGGAGGGAGTAATCACTATCACAAAATATTTTACTCCATTCTTAATTTAGTTATTTTTGTTTTATCATAATCATTATTGAATTATCAACAGCTGTTAATATTTTTCTACTTTTAAAAAAAATTAATATACTTTCTACTTTCTGTAATAAAAAAAAGCATGCACATGATAGAGAGTGAGATTTAATATAGTAATACTGTATCACTTTATTCTAATTTTGTAACTAATTAAAATCAATTTGTGACAAGATAAATAAAAATCATTTATGGTCTCTGTCGTGTATATATATTTACATTTATGTAGTCTTCCTCAGTCCCGTGGTGTAGTAGTTAGTTACATACATGAGCAACATCAACGTCACTTAAAGTAGTTAACAAGATGGCTAAGAAGAACGGGACGTCGTGGTTCACGGCCGTGAAGAAGATCTGGTCGTCGGCTAAGGATTCAGACAAGAAGACTCACCAGAAAGAAACTCATTATAATAAGGTCTTGATTCAAAAAAAAAAAAAAAGTCTTGATTCATCTCTCTGTTACTAATACTATAATGTTTTAGATTCATGGGTCTTGAGATTTAACCTTTCGATCTTTATTAGAAGAAGGAGAAGAAAGGATGGCTTATTCGTAAGACCAAAGTCGAAACCACTGACTCTGTAACCGAGGAGAAGGTCAAACCGGCAGTGGTTTTAACCGAACCGGCCGTTGAGATCGTTAAGCTAACGGCAACTCCAGGTTTTATAAGACGTCATTGGGCTGCTATTATTATTCAAACAGCTTTTAGAGGCTACCTCGTAAGTAAACAAAAATCATGTCTTATTCATTATGTATATTAGTTTATTTGGAATTTAAACAAATTTATGTTATTAATACTATTTTTTTATCAAAATATTGTGTAATTTATTTGATTTTTTTTTAAAAAAAATCCGATGTTACTATTTGTTAGTGTCTAATTTTCCATGTAATTTTAAAAGGCAAAGAGAGCATTTGGGGCACTAAAAGGGATAGTGAAGCTACAAGCATTAGTGAGAGGTCATAACGTTAGAAACCAAGCGAAACACACTTTAAGACGCATCAAGGCGTTGGTTCGAGTTCAAGATCAAGTGCTTAATCATCATCAACAACAACGTTCAAGAGTCTTATCATCATCACCATCATCAAATTGTTATGATGTTGAAGCAAGACGTAACTCAATGTTTGCTGAATCGAACGGTTTTTGGGACACTAAAACATATCTTCAAGACATTCGTAGCCGTAGATCTCTGGTTAGTGATTAGAAAATTGCTTTTTTTTTAATTCTTTAAAAACTTTAATTGTTGTTGTATTGCTGAGACTATATTTTATGGATTTGCAGTCGAGGGACATGAGTCGATCCACCAATGAATTTGTTCCTAACCAAGAAGAGTCACAATCGATTTTGCAGAAGAGATTAGAGATTGCTATTGAACGAGAGAAAGCACATGCACTTGCTCTCTCTAATCAGGTATTTAAAATATTAAATATTGAAGTATTTTATAGAATATTTTGGATTTTTTAATAGAAAGTTAAATCTTTCACACTTTAATAAGACTAGTAAAAATTATATGGAAAATTTTATCAATAACATAAACTAATAATATATGACAATTAAGATACTCATAATCGGTGGTATAAAATCTACGAAACAAAATGTGAAAATTAAATTGAATATTTTGTGCTAATTTATTCGTGTTTTGGTGTTAAATTTTATGTGTAGCGTCACAAATTTCTGTGACTTAATTTGTGTTGGAAATAAAAATAAGTTTATACATGTTAATGTGTAGAATTACACTAACCTGTTCATTTAATAATAGTAATATATTTGTTTATTATTCTTTTTATTTCATTTTAGTTGTCTTTTTAGCTTTGTACACACAGACTAAAAAAATATTTATTTTATTGTGTATTTTAAAATAAAAACACTATTATTTATATATTTAGGCTATATTTCACCAAACGAAAAAATAGAATGATATATAAAGTTAGTAAATATTCATTAAAATTATAAAACTACACTTATTTTGATACGGAAATTTGCTGATAACTAAATTGAAACGGAAGTAGTAATATACATAGTTTTAGTATATTTTACGCACAACACGTACTAAGGTTTTTGTTTTTGTCGTGTTACATGAAAGATTCGGAGTCGCTCTTATCGGAATCAATCAGCCGGCGACGATAGGGAGCTTCTAGAGAGAACCAAATGGCTCGACAGATGGATGGCTACAAAGCAATGGGACAACACAGTCACCAGTTCCACTACAAGACATCCAACAAAGCTCTTGAGATCGATACAAACATAGACACCACAACACTTCATAGATCTTATCCAACGACTCCACCATCATGCAGAACCACGAGAACCTTTGGTGTAAGATCAGCTAGTCCGAGAATACCCTGTTCTTCACCTTCTTCGATGGTTCAGCCGAATTACATGAGTGCGACTGAGTCAGCTAAGGCTAAGGCACGGACTCAGAGTACGCCACGGCGGAGACCGGTTGGTACGGCGAAGAAACGGTTGTGTTATGGCGGAGGAGGAGAGTTTAATAAGGAGTTCCGAGTTTTAAGAGTGCTTATAATGGTTGTCTTTGGGGTGACCATGAATCAGATTACTCTTGTTGTTACGGTGATGGGCTCGGCGGTAAAGTCTCGCCTTGTTCTACAACTGATCTCCGGTGGTTAAAGTGAGATAGACCTTTTGTTTTGTTTATTGTGTTTTTGTAATATTAAGGATCATGAGATTTGCTTTGTTTGTGATTCCTTGTGCCACAATCTGAGTTAGAGAACACTGATTCAAACGTCTTAAGCTTTTCTCTCTAGCAATATACATCATCTTGGACATGAGGTCCAATTCGTTTTGCTAGTGGTCCACAGATAGTGACTAGTAAAATATGCTCCAGGTTCATGGTTTACCATTTGGATTAGTGTTTGATGAGCTATTGAAAATGAGAAGGACAACCTTAGAGGTAACATGAACGTAATTTGTCTGCCTCTCTCTAAGCTCTTGCCACTAATTATGTCAAATGGACGGGCTGTGTCCATGGACAGCCAGAGTCCCAAACATAATGGGTCAGTCATGTACAAACACATATACAAAACGTATTCAACGTACTATGTCCAGTTTTATTTGTGGACAAAAATGGGTTTAGACCACATAGTCATTAGTTATCCTAAAATACTTAAAAGTTAAGTTAAAATTGATTTGGGAGAAAGTCATGAAATCGATAGTCTATATACATTGACAATCCATTTAGACATAAACAACCCATTTGACACCTCCGATTTATTATCTAGACCTATTCACAGCTTAGTCATATTTTGTTTGTTCATATTTGGGCATAATTTTATTTGGGTTTGGATTATCATTGTTAATGAAAACATTTACCTTAACAACTCATTTAGAGGTGGATAACCCATTTGACATCTTTACCTGCTACTAAAAACACTTTTGAACATGTCTCTGAGTAAATCTCTCAAACATTAATTAATGACAAAAAATCGTAAAACAACAATTACAAGACACAGTTATGCATAAGAGACTATCAACCATTTTTAAAAACCATCTTTATTTGTTCTTTTCTCATTGGCCATTTTTTATGTTTTAAATTTATAATAAAAGTAACATCTATAATAATAAATCTAACTTCTTTCCCTTTTTAAGTTGTACACGTCATCAAAGAAGGAATGGTATTTTGAGCCACTTGTCATGCCCAAAACGCAAGTTTAGATGCATTTTATTCTCTCAAACCAGGCGTATTGGCTTCTCCGGGCAATAGAGGTGTGTGACATCTATTTTACTTCTATGTCGCTGAGATTTTAGGCCCACAAAGCCCATCCTTTGACAAAGAGGATGTGTCGGCTTCACTTTTATTATTTTCATCCCTGAAACCCTAGCCGTCCTGCTTCCCCTTCCCACCCAAGAGACGATTCCTGCTTTCCTTCTCACCCAAGATACGATTGCAAAACGTTTGCCGTTATGGCATTGACTCCTCTACACCCACTACTTGATCTCATTGCTTCTTAACTTTTTCTTCAGTGCCGAGCTTGAAAATATATATATATATATATATATATATATATACGGCATGAGAGTCTGCAAAGGCATTCATTTGCTCCTTCATCAATCATAGAACACTCTATCTCTTTCAGCCATCTCCGACCATGGAAAATCATTAGCTCCATTTCGCTGAGATTAAGGTTGGGCGCTGGATGAATGTTGTTAAACTTTTGGCAAAAGGACACTTATCTCACTGTAAGTTAATTTTGGCATAATGATTAAAAAAATTCTCTTTTGGGACTTATTTTTGGTGATGTTCTTATGATGAGCATGAGAAAAAGATAAGTGACATCAAAGAGCTGCTTGATTAGCTAAATTGATCCAAATGTAAAAGGTGGTTTAAGGTGGCCATTTGGTAAATCTTCATCTGGGGATGGATACATAGCCTTTAACAAAGGACTTCTTGATTTAGCTACAAGAACCAAAATCTAAGGGTTAGGGTGAGAGAGAATGATATATTCAATGAGAGGATTGGAACGGGGGAATTCAAGAGGGAGGTGATTATGATGCTCAAAGACATGAACTATAAGTTAAAGGTACATTATTGTGCTCTTTTGAATCTTTGAAACTCTACTGGAAGTGAAGCTTGTAGTGTTTATTACTTTTGGTCTGCAGGAGCAGAACATTCACAGGGGTTGTGTTTTGGAAATGCTCATAGATGTTCTTAGAACCTTGTGAGATTTCTTGCATTCTGTAACCTATCTTACATGATAAATAACGATATGATGTTGTTGTTGATGGTGCTGTTGAATTTCTCACTCTCTTTTAGATTTTGTTGACCTTTTGGTACAATATATGTTTTTTTAAGTTTTTGTGTGGGTGAGTTGTGAATGATTAGAACTTTGCGTGTTGCCCAAAAACTAATAGAACTTGTGCTATTATGTTTCTCTTTTTCACTCAGCTGCTTTTTTGGTGCAATAATGTGTGTGTCTTGATGTTGAAGTTATCTTCTTCTTTTTTCTAACGTATAAAACACAAAAACCAGGTGGCAAGTTTGGCCCTCTGGTTGAACTTTCGCTTCAATACTGTAGAAGTTGTTCTCTGCAAATGTCCCAACTTCAAAACTTGCAAGTTGCAACATATAATGACTAAGGTTGTACCAAGCCATAGATTCTCTATTGACTTTGACTTGGAAAGGAGACACTAATGCAACTGAATAGGTTCAAATATTTCATTCTCTTCTGATGTTTTGTGAAAACTGATCTTGTCAGGTCAATGCAATGAAGTTCAGCGACTCATCAGCTGTAGTTGTATCAGCTGACTTCGATCATTCGTAATGTGTATGGGACTGCAGATCCCATTGTTTTGAGCCGGTTAAGGTTTTTCTTCCTTCCCTTCCAACTTTTGTTTTATTCATGTGTGTGTGTTTTCTCTTTTAGATTACTAATACGATTTTGGATGCAGTCATGTCTATTGTTTAGCATGAATTCAAGTGGTAAAAAGGCTAGATGATACTTTTTTGTTGGCTCAATCTTTGGTCTTCCTTTGATTTTAGTGGTTCTCTGTTCTTGTCAAACTTTAGGTTGTGAATTGGTTTATTAATGCGAGAGTTCGGCTATGGACCAATGATCATCCATTTGTATAAAGAGGAGTTTTGTGATGCATCAGAGCTTACACAAATACCAGCATATCTTCAACGCCTAAGAATTGCTCATCCAAACATATTGATAGCCCAAGCAATCCAGCGGTCGGATAGCAACAAATTAAGATGAGTTAGTCGCGATTCAAGTGTTGTGGTGGTAGGAATAAAGTTTGGATAGTTCCATGCAAGTCTGGAACAGCGTTCTTTTGGTGGAGCGTACGTTTTGTATAGAGAAAGTTTGTAAAATTTCCATTGATATAAGATAGATGAAGCAAGCAACATCTAAGATGAGAAGGAGATAAGTGTGTGAACCATTTCTGATGAGTTATGATCTGGTGTTTGATAAGACATTGGATCTTTAATGTTTGTTTATATAGACGGTAGGAATCAAGACCTTATAAGCTATGGAGTTTGATACAGTGCAAAGATGAAGGAAATAAGGGAAACGGCCGTAAAATGGTGCCATATGTTGAGTTGACTGCTTAGATAAAAAAAAGTCACCTTGACGATGTGAAGTAATGTTTTGCTGTGAAACATCGTGTGTGTGTGTAGAACATGTGTACAGTGCGTGTTCTTTTGTCAGTTGACTGACAGCAAGTTGCATCTCTGATATTAGTATGCATCCTTCCAATTAAATTCCTTTGATATGTACATCACACCATTTCAGCGATCTCTTCAAGTTTTCCACCGTTGTAGGGATATCCATAATGTTCATTTTATCCCGTTAGTAGACTATTATGATGACAATTTTATGAATATAAAACTATTCAAAAAAGAGTTACAACAATTTTTTGACATTAGTTGCCATCAAAAACTTTGTTCATATTCTAAATGAAGTCTTCTAAAATCTACACTTTGTTAAAATTTTAAGTGAATATTAATATATATAGATATATTCATCTATACAGAAACAAAATCTACACTTCAAATATGAAAAGAAAAGAAAACAAGTCAAATAACAAAAAAAAATGTAGAGAAGCTATAATATAGGCAGAAAAAACTCAAACTATAGTTAACATAATATTATTAGCTAAATATATTATTATTATTATTACCTCTAGAATCATTTGTAAGTTTTTTAGGAACTAAAATATTGGAAACATCTATGTTAGAAAGTGATTCTTAAAAATATTACAAGTTGCACACATATCATAAGTTGCATGGATTTATTAGAGCTACAAAACGTTCAGGTGAAATAGAAAGCAACAGGTGAGACAACAACGAAAAAGATATCTATCAAACAACTACAATGAATTCAAAAACCACATATGAAACTTACAAACATTATCAACGACCATTAGTTGTATGTGGGGAATCAAAAATCATACAAACAAAAACAAACTATTCAGTTTAGTTTTAGTTCTGATATTCAAGGTCAGAAAATGATTTAGCTAACCAAAGACATTTTGAGACCGAGAAAACTAATATAAGGCATGCTATATATGTATGGCGTAGATTCACACAAAAACATCTTAAAAGAGAAAAACCTTCACATATTTGATACTCTTTCTAAACACAACTTAGAAGTTGCTAAAAAAATCACTGAAAATAACAATTACGTGTAAGCACACAAAACACAACTTAGAAGTTGCAAAGAAACTCCCATATTGTTTTTGTGTGAACAAATTAAATATTATAAACCAAGTTGATATAGTTTTTAATACAAGAAAATAGAGTTACATTAAAAATACAATAAATACAACACATAAATAGTTGAAACAACATCCCTCCCGTAGGCGGGCAAACCACTAGTATATAGTATAATATATTTGAGAGACGGTTCTACACACTTTGATCATTAATAATGCTCTAAGAGCATTTGGAGTGGTAGATATCATTCATGAATACCTTATAAATATAACTAGACTTTGACCCGCACATCCGTGCGGGTTTTTGTTTATTTTATAAATATAAAACTTTAATATTACTCTAAACGTTCTAACCAAATAATTTATATTTTTAGTGTTATATATTGTGCTACTCTATAATCTTATTATTTATCTTCCGTATCCGACATAATTTTATGATAATGAATTAATTATATAAAAAATAGTTGATTTTTTGGTAAATTATTTTTTATATTTTCAAACATATTTCTTATATAAATAAAAATATTTAAATTTAAATTTAAATTGTTTTGTTAATTAATATTTTAAATAATCTATTAATTTTTAGAGTAATAGTATTTGTGAATAACGTAGTTATATAATTTTTATCTGTTATAATCATTTAGTAATTGTATATTTTATTTGAGTCGCAAATAAGAGAATATATAGATAATAAGTAGTATGAAGTTATCTATGTTACGACATATTCTTATTTATATATATAAAATGTACAAATGTAAACATATATTTATATCTAGTGTAATATATGTTATATTATATTTAACATGATCATATTTATTCATATCAGTATTCTTTTTTAACACCAATAACTATAATTATAAAATTATAGCATATAATTTTTATTCTTGTTCTTAAATTTACTTAAAATTAATATTTACAATAGTTAATATATTAATTACGAACATAAATAATGCATTATTTTATAAAAAATAAATATCACTTTACATCTAGTGTGTAGTTAATTTCTCAACTGATTGTTATAAACTAAAAGATTATCATTCATTAAAGATTTTTTAATATGATATATATTTACTTGATTAAGAGTAAATATTAAAAATGTCATAATAAATAAATCAATGAAATTGTCCTACTATGACTTTTGCCTAGTAGATTTTTTTGTACTTCTCTTTAATAGAGAAATAAACTATAATTATAAAAATTATAAAAGATAGCATATATTTTATTCTTGTTCTTAATTTTGCTTAAAATTAATTTACAATAGTATTATAGTATTAATTAAAAATTAAATAATGCATTTTTATAAAAAATTAAACACATATAATATTTTTTCCTCAACTGATTTGTTTAACTAAAAAGAATTAAATTGATTCATTAAGATTTTAAAAATGACTATATATTTTGATTGATTAAAGTAATAATCAAAAATAGTCATAATAATAACATCAATGAAATGGTCTTACTATGACTTTTGGCCTAGTAGATTTTTTTGTACTTCCTCTTTATAAGAGAAGATATTAATTTATTTTTCTTTATAATAAAGCTAAAACAAAATAAAAGTTGAAACCAATCATCATAAGGGTATCCTCTCTTGCTATTCTTTTACTTTTCATGTCTTTCACTTCTAATTACTTGTTTATTTTTTATTTTAATCATAAAAAAACTGTGTTACCATTGATGCAAATCCCCTAAATTTCTCATTCTTACATCTTCTTGTGTTCCCTTTCATTACATCAAACCACATTACAAGTTTTCAATTTATATTGGCAAAAAATTTGAAGCAAAAAAAAAGATTGGTAGACATCTTAAACTGGAGTAGCAAAGTTGCCATTGGATTTTTAGAGATTAATAGTAATCTTTACTAATCATATGAAAGATGTATACATAGATACAATTTAGTAAAATAGGAGGAAAAGTTTAAACCTATTACTAAAAACCGCAGTGAATGATGGAAATTCACCATTTGTTAATGTAAAATATTATACATAACACTAACCATGATCATATATAATTATTCTTCTTTTCACTCAAAGCTTGTCGTCAAACTCCAACTCATGGTATCTAAACATCCATATAGTTACAACGACTCATCTGGTTTTCTGTTGTTTTGCTTTGAAAACTATGTATAATGGTCATAATAATTCAAAAAAAATTCTCTTTTAATGCTCCACATTTTCTTCTCTTTTTTTTTTACTTGATTATTCAAAGTCTCTTTATTTTTAACCTCTAAAATAGTTTTGTTTAATAAATTCAACACCTACTCCATCATTTTAGTTCATATTTTTATTTTTACAATATATAGCTAAAAATTAATAACTATTAAGATTGTAAATTAATTAAATACTAAAATGACATATTTAATATTTTAGTTATATACTTACCAATATTTTGTTATAAAAAAGTACTAAATTAAATATTACTAAAACAAATAAAATTAAGGACACTTAAATATACGCGATACAGACACATAAAGTAACAAAATAAAAATATATAACTTAGTTTGGTACAATTGTCTCAGTTCAAAAACAATAAAACGTTTATATCACACAAAGAAATTTAAAGTCTTTTTAATCATGTCACATCATAATTAATTTTGTGTTTGATTAAATTTGCTTGCAATTCATGATGTACATTTGAATCACGTAATTCAAACCTAGTACGCACATGATTTGCAAATGATGGTGGCATCTCAGTCGAATATTTTTGTGGTGTACTAAACCACTTCCTTAGATTGATTATAATCAGTTTGATTTGAGCATATGTATCTCGTTAATCTTAACAAATCATACTATGAAATATGATACATGATCGCATGATGATAGCCAAATCGGTTACGTTCCATATGCGATCTGGTTCAACAAATGATTTTAGATCGAGCATGTAACACTCCAAACACACATTCAATATCCTTTTGACATTACTTTTGATGTTTTGCAAATAAATTGTTTGGTTCACTTTGAGCGAAGTCAGATTATTTTGAAGAAATTTGGATAAGAAGATATATATCATCTAAGATAATATGTCCATGTCCTGTGCACGTTGGGTTCACGAAAAATTCAATCTTGGAGTATTACCTTGTTTAACATCATCAAACACTGGCAAACGATCTAGAACGTTATATCGTTTAATGTGTCTGAACATCCAAAATGCATGTCAAATCCATAGATCATGAGATGCACTGCTTCACGTATAAAGTGGTGGTTCTCTATCTCCCCGAGTAAACTGACTTTCCCATGATGTTGGTCAATTTTTCCATTCCCAGTGCAATACAATCAATTCTCCCATCATCCTTTGAAACCCCCACATCTCACTAAGATGAAAAATTCTTTGCAAGTCATCTTGAGTTGGAGCTTTGAGATACACTTGATCATATAATCGTATTGATTCCTTTAAAATCAACGCAACCATTCCAATGTTGTAGTACCTCCTATTTTGATATATTCATCGACCACATCGACAACAACACTATATGCTAACATTCACCTGACAATATTAAATTTTCCTAATGGAGATATATCTTCTTTATTTGCTGCATCAACTTGTTGGGTAAAGTAGTTGTCACTACTTTATAGGTCCCAAACAATCCAAAGAAAAATATGTTTTCACATCCAGAATCGTAGACGAAACATTTCTTCATCATATGTTGGTTGATTGACAAAGTAATCATCAATCAACCTTTGATTCACTACTGCATGATCTCTTGAAGTATTTTCTCTTGCTACGAGAATCATTTTCTTCCGCAATTTTTCAACGCTTTACAAACCTGTTTACAATATACCTCTCTTCAATCTCACACTGGTTTTTGTAAGCTTCGATATCAAAAAGAAATTTTGATGGATACATTAATATTTCTAGTAAGATGAGATTTGTGTTATTGATAAATTTTGAAAAAAGTTTTCATTTATAAGAAGTTGAGTGGGTGAGAATTCTAGATTCCAAACAAACACTAAATTGGTATAAATAGCAGATAATGATTGGATTCTCTTTACAAAATCTGAAAGTCACATAATGCATACAAACAAAGATTATTAAAGTACAAAAGATAAAAAATTAGAGAATATGAGGATTTTACTTGAAGAACATGAAGAACAAATGAAGAACATGAGAGAGAGAGAGAGGCATGATTTCGTGGAGAGGATAAAGAGAGTATATGAGGAACTTATTTCCTTGCTTAATGTGTTTATGGGAGTAACCCATAAATAGGAAAAAAATAGCAAGCAGACAATAGAAAAAATAATAAACAAATACATCAGAAACAACCAAATTGGCTGACGCAGCAATAGAGAAAGGAACATGTCTCAAGTGGTCCCAAGAATTCAAATTTTTCAGCTCACATGTGACTTCTTTCTTGTCTCCAACGTCCATATAGTCTTGTGGTGATGAGACTGAAGTTTTCTGGTTAAGGTAACCAGTTCTGATCCATTTAGCAATTCTTCTTGTCTTGCACGCCAAGTTAGGGCAAGATTGTACGGACAACCTTATTCTACAAGCTTCCTTAAACACTGCTTCTTCTTCTGATTATATTGTCTTTTATCTTTGATGTCTTCATGTTAACAAAAGAAAATACCCATTATTAAAGAAGAAAGAAACAAAAATACATTATTTAAAAGAAAAAAAACAAACACACATTATTAAAAGAGAAAACAAACATACATAATTAAAGCAGAAACAACAAACACACAAATCAGTGCTCGGTACCAGAGCACCCGTGTCTTGAGTATCCAACATCTCAGATGTTAAGTAGACGACGTTGTGAGTGGTCTCGTAGTAACCGCTACAGGAGGTTCATCAAACCAGTCATCATCTCCAACATATGGTGAATCACCCACCAGAGATGGAGATGAAGATGAGGCTAGCGATATTTCTGCAAATGGAAACTCAGTTTCAAGGAAAATTACATCTTAAGAAACAAATACTTTTGCAGTGCCTAAGTTATAGACCTTCCAACCTTTTTGCCAAAAGGATAAATTAGAATACACAAATTTATCCCCATTGTGTTTTGGTTATGCACGTAGCACAAACAACCGTAGACTCGCATGTGATCAAGAGGTGGAAGTCATTTGTAGAGAACCTCAAAAGATTATTTTCCATGGAGTATGATTCTTGGTGTACGATTTATCATGTATCCAGCCGTAAAAATGCATAAACTCCAGAAGTTGACAAGAATTGTGACTGAAAATGAAGCGCTCTTGCAACGTTGAAAATATGTTTGTGTTTGCGCTCAACTCTGTCGTTATGTTGTGGAGTCCCTACACATGATGTCTCGTGCAATATTCCTTTAGTCTAAAAGAAATCTTAAAGACAAAGAATTTCATAACCATTATCATTTCTAATCTTCTTCACGTTGTTGTCATATTGTCTCTCCACGAAATCAATGTGTTACACAATGTAGAAGCAGCTTCAGTTTTATTCGACAGTAAGAAGATCCTTAAAGATCTAGAGTGATCATCCAGGATAGTGAGAAATATCAGGATCCACAATCGATGTAGTCCGTGATGGATCCAATAAATCACAATGAACTAGCTCAAAAACCAAACTTGTTTTATTATTACTCAAAAGAAAAGATTCACATGTCTGCTTAGCACAAATACAAACTTCACAAGATTTATTATCAAAAACACCACTAGTAAGAACTGATAGCTTCAACATTTCCATCGCTTTAGTAGCTGGATGACCAAAACTGCGTGCCAAAGCTCTTCTGGTTGCTTGTCCACAAAACGGACTGTCACCATAGCCTCACAACCAAAAAATAAATACACACCATTAACTTGTTTACCCATTCCAATCACCATATTTGCGATGCAATGCAAATAAAATCAAATATCTAAAATAGACAACGTCGTTTCCAAGTTAGTTGGACATAGAAATAAGGGGAAACTTAAGATCATAAATAAAGAACATGTTAAGCAAGTGAAGTTGAGATCCTAATTACACTATCCCTTGTTTAGTAGCTGTCATAACACGACCATCCAGCAGTTTAATTTAAACCGGTGCTATTTCACAAACACTTTAAAAAAAACCAGTACTACCTTTCATATGGTTAGACGCGCCAGAATCAATAATCCAAGATTCAAGAAAGAACTTACCAGAGAGGCGATCATGATCACCCGAGTTTCTTCATTCAACATACTAACAAGACTCTTCCACTGTTGATCACTCAGACCACTAAACCTAAGTCGATCAGCTTCAGTGATAGAAGTATAACTGGAGAAAGCTGGGGCTGAAGAGACCCCTAATAATCTCGAGCTACTGGTTCATATTTCTTTAGAGCCAAGGGCAGAGGACCAGAGAGACAATGGTCTCCACCAGACGATCTTGTCTCTTACGATGGACCAGACCGAGGTCTACTTCTCCACCATGTAGGATATCCTATTCTCCGGAAAAAATTGATGGCGAGATGTCAAGTCCGACCACACAATGTTCAGCGACCTGAAGGATCCTTAAGCTCAGGCGGTGGTCGTATGCGTTGAATTTTCTGGACAACAAAACTTACTCTATCATGATGCTCTTCCACCAAACAACTTGCTCGTTTAGATTCTACATCTTTTGTAACCACTTGATATGCTTCATTGACGTATGGGAGAAGATCACGAAAGAGAAGCAAGATTTTAACGCACGAAAACAGCTTTATCTGAGGCCATCAAAAACTGATGCAGCTTGTCATCCTCACGTTATTTCGCAATCTCTGAAGCTGTCTTAGCTTTCTGGAAATATGCTAACATTGTCCACAGCTTTGTAAGCTTTTTGTAGTATGTCTCCACAGCCAATCCGTTTTGATGACAATTTGCGAACTCTGTTTTCAAGTGTCTTGACTTGTTTGTCATTTTTGACAGAGAATCGTTTTTGAAGTTGTGTTTGCAAATGCTATGTGATCTTGTGATGAGACAATGAGTTACTGAGATCAGGAGCCATCTTTTGTTTAATCCACAAAACCACCATTACATTGTTTGGCCATCAGTATTTGAGATCTTCCAAATCCTCAACACGTTTTTGGATACTCCCATATGCGAATCAAAACTTCTTCCTTGCATGTAACGCAAGATAAAGGCTCAGTGCCCATTCTTAATGGTTTGATTTACGTAGTTGTGGTTGTGAAATGACAGATCCATAGTTATCACTAGAAGAGAGGTTATATGGATTGATCCTTCTTTGTGTAGTTTCGAGGTGTGACCTAGAGGTGAAGGTCGAGCCATCTTTGGCTCCAGTAGCTGCTTCTTCCGCCACTGATTCAAAATACTCAGGTCAATGAAAAAGAATCAAAAAGTCAAGTTTTGATAAAGGGAGTGGCAAAGGATCGAATGAACCAAAATATTTTTTCTATATCTTTGATACCATGTCAAAAAACCTAGTTTGGTATTAAGGTTTTCTTGTTTATTGACATCTAAAGGTTGCGCTTTAAATATAAGATGTTTAACATAAGTATAAACATGTGAATTGCACAATTACACCTAAGATAACATAATTACATATATCTTTCAATACCTAGTTTCCAAAATAATTACAAATATAATATCGATGCTATATACAATTCCAATTTCGATTCAAACTCATGTTTTAATACAAAAAAGTATCTTCTTTTTTATGCTAAACTTAAGTTGTAGATTGATATTTCTCCTTAGTTAGGTGCAAATGTGGATTTGGTTATTTTTGATATATTTATAGAACTAGAAAATGGTTTAATTAAAGTGTGAGGGCTGAAGATGTATCTTTGTTTTGAGTAAAGATATGGTGGTGAGATCACTAGATATCTCCATATCCCTAACGCATTTAAATTTTGTTTTCTTAGGGTGCATCCCCTATGAACATGCACGACACATTGTTGGCAATGTGTATAACTATCAACAAAATATTAAATCACATAATGATATGTTTGTACGCCTTAATTATGAAGTGTATATATACAAATAAATTATAAATCACCGAAGAACGTTTCAAGTGATTCTTCACTCGAAAAGACATGTATAGTGGATATGAGTCATCAGGTCTTTGTTTTAAGTTCTAGTATAAATAAAAAATTGATCTCAAAGGTTTGAAGCATAGACTCATCATCCGCTAGGTTACAAAATATTTCTTGTTTATTGTAAATTCTATGTTTTCTATCTTCTATAATGTATAAAACTAGAAATTGGTGTGGTGATTTTCTTACTATAAAAAAAATTTATCCAGTATATATTGCTAAAAGAAAAGCTGAAAGCAGTTAGATAAGAAATTTTGGATTAACAAGGTTTAGTGGATCACTAAAGTACTATGCATAAAAAAATTACTATACATAAGAAGAGAAATTGATTGGAGTATGAATAAGTGAGTACGATAAATCCAAGTCATGGAGAAAGAAGAAATTTCAGATTTGATTCATTCACAAGATGGTTCAACTACCACCTACCTCTTCTTATAGTGGTCTTTAATGACTAGAGTCTAAATATTTAATCTTTTCATAATATACTTATACATATATTTCTCTAATGTTTTGTAATTGTGGTGGCGTATTACATCCAAAAAATTAAGAATTTTAAAGGAAAACAAAAGGCGTTATTGAAAGTAAAATATACTTGTTCAAAAAAATAATTAAAAACTTAAATTAACTAAATCTAACGAAATAATGTTATTAAATACAAAATCAAATGAGGTACAGAGATATTAAATATGATACAAAGATATAGAACCAAGATGATTTGTTGATGTTAGTGAAATAATTTTTGGAGCCACTCACGAAAAGCGTAATTAATATTTATGGTTCTGTCACAACATCTTCAGCTCACCGAGTGTAACAAATTTTGTTTTCATGTCCTTTTAGGAATGAATTTTGTGAACGGAAACTATGTCCTAATTTTAGATAATAGCGTCACTAAATTAAATGTCAGATTAATCCAAACGGTAATGATCTACCAAATGTGAGCATAGTAAAATCGATTACATGGAAAACCACATTTTCTTGATCCACTAGATTTTAGTGATGACTTTACGAAAACAAAGCTCTACAATTTGAGAAGAAAAAAACATATATAAATGGAATATATAAAAAATATTTTACAATTCTCCAGTTAGTTCTCTTGCACGCTTTCGCTACTACACCTGTGAAAACTGTATTTTCTATCAGAAGTCACCAATCTTTTTAACTTTATTTTGTTTCAGTCTAATTTTTTTTTTTAATTTATGAAAACGTCTATTCACTATATTCCTATGATATAACATAAAATTTCGAAAACCCCATTTCAAGATGTCCAAAATTATCAACCACACGTTGTTATTTGTTTTTTCCCATTTCTTTACCAACTTTCTACCATATATAATGTAGACTATGGTGCATATCATATGTAACCCTCGGGTTACACTTTCCCATATCCCGCCATAGTTTCCTCTTATCAACTCTCACGCATAGTTCTCTCTTCTTATATAGTGAGAGGAAGAGATATACACTTGTGGATATAATCTAAGTTCCAAGTTCATGCATGGGTGCGATGAAGACAAGATCAGCATCAGTAGGGAGATGGGTGAACGAGGTCGTGAGTTTCGTTGTGTTTTGTCTGTTAGACATGGTCGATTATTTGCTCTGTCTCTCTACAAAACAGCTGATTATCTCCTCGAAGCAGAGTGGAAACCTTGCTATTGCTTTTCACCCACCGCCACAAGTCGTGGGAACATCCTCTTATCTCATAGCAACGGTGAATCCAAGATCCTCACTGTTTCTCCTCTTCAACAACTTAGGTATTCATTCATTTTTTTTGGAAGTTATTTGCAAAGAAAATGAAAAGAAAAAACATTTCATTTTTACTTAGAACAAAAACGTGGCTTGTTTGTCCAACAAGAACGGTAGAGTCCAAGATTCTTGTCACTAGGTTTTGTTTTTATTGCAATATTAATTAAATGTTGAAAAAATGCTATAGGAAAGACTTAAATTTCTCTCACACACACGTATTCTCCCTTTTACATTCTCAAGAAACTAAGATTATCATTAATCCCAGTTTATTAGTTTCGGTTAAGAATCGGTTCTTAAATTTTTTTAGTTTTTAACTAAGAAAAGTTAAGAACCGATTCTTAAATAAGAGTTCTTAGAGCCGGTTCTTATCGGAAAAATGTAAAAAAAAAAAAAGGTTAAAAACCCCAGTGAAACATTATCTAATACAATTACTAATTATGACGAGGTTATGAAAATAGGTTCAGTGTTAAATCCGGTTTACTAACGTAACCGGCCGGTTTTGCATGTAGCGGACGTTCCAAGATTGAGCTAGAGGAGATATCAGAGACTCTTTATTCTCGTCCTTCTCTTCTATCAGATCTCTCTATTAGCGATCTCACAAAAAGGTTAGTGAATGTGACTCAGTCACACCCTGATTGTGGCGAGATGAAGACAAGTAAGAAGAGAAGGAGAACGATGAAGTCGAGATTAACGGTGAGCTTCAGTATAGTTGAGATGCTGCAAGGCAAGATCAAACCGCATAACTTGAGCCGACAAGTCCCGAGATGGTCGGATTGTGATTGTGGGTTTTGTACTTGTTGGACTTCCACTTGTGTTAAAGATCAATCCCTCTTTGTCAAAACTCAATTCCCTAAAGGTAACATATTCACTTTTTTTGCCTAAGCTTTGCACATTCACATTTTTTCTATAAATATTATTGAAATTAACACTGCACAAATCTTATTGTTATGTATTTAAGTTATAAAAGACAAATCAACACCACAAAAAGTATAAAAAGTAAACAGAATAATATTATATATATATATATATATATATATATATATATATATATATATAGATATATAGATATATCTTTTCATATATAGAGATACTTATTTTCAAGTCAAATTACATGGATTTTTTATACTCAACACCAAATGAAATTTTGAAAGTTGGTATATTTCACTTCCATAATTCAGTATTTTATTTAAATGCGAGATTCATATTATAAATTAACTTAATGATATAGTTTATTATATAATATGTGTGTAAGTAAACAACTACTTTTTAAAAATAGTGATCTTTTTCTTTTTATTTTTCTGCAAAATTCCTGAGTAATCTCAAACATTAAAGCAACTATTTAGTATCCAATTTCAATTTTGAATTTTCATAGGTCATAGTGGGGAATGAAGATGTGTTGTTCATCCATGGCTTTATATCTTCATCGGCGTTTTGGACAGAGACGGTGTTTCCAAGGTTGTCAAATTCCAAGTATAGACTATTTGCTGTAGATCTTTTAGGGTTTGGGAAGAGCCCTAAGCCGGCTGATTCACTCTACACGATGAGAGAGCATGTGGAGATGATCGAGAAATCGGTATTGCGTAAACACAATGTGAAGTCGTTCCACATTGTGGCTCACTCTTTGGGTTGCATCTTGGCTCTTGGCTTAGTCGCTAGGCACGGTGGTTCCATCAAGTCACTAACCCTCCTCGCTCCGGTTAGTAACTCAATTAATTTGTATTTTAATCCTTACAAACATAACAATTATACTAAAAGAAAATTCTTGTAAATTTAGAAATTTTGCGCGTAAATATTTATAAAAAATATGGTATTACCGTATTTGGAATACCTGGAATATAAACGTAATAAACCATGGACGTTGTAGTAATACATAGTATGTGCACATCTTTAAGGAATCAAATGGTACATTTTCAGAGTATAATATCAATCTTAAAGGAAGGACTTATTGAATTAAGTATCATTTTATCATCTACAATTTTTATAATTATTTCTTTTTCTCATCAAATATTAATTATTAGTTCAATTAAATTAATCTAAATTTCATAAGGGTTAAAACTGGCATGGTATTTTTTTTAATTGAATTCTACATTATTTTAGTATATTAGTCAATACAATATAATTTTGATTACGCATTCATGAATCATGACCAATTATCATAATCAATTAGTGTATGAGTACACAAAATCGTCTGAAATCATGTGTACATTTTTCTGAAATTTGACACGTGTGCATGTATGGCGAAGCCGTACCATCCGGTGCCGGCTACGGAGGCGGAGCCAAGGCAGTACGTGATGAGGAAGGTTGCACCACGGAAGATTTGGCCGCCGATAGCGTTTGGAGCGTCTATGGCTTGTTGGTATGAACACATTAGCCGAACCATTTGTCTTCTCATCTGCAAGAACCATCGTCTTTGGCAATTTCTTGCCAAACTCATCACCCGTAATAATAGGTATCTCTACATTTTCATTCATATTCAATCATCTTACACACATATACATTTAATAAATGGCTTAAGCTTATTTATCTACAAGTTACATCAAATAGCTAGCTATATATTGACACAATGGGAAAATAAAAAGACTTAGGCAACCTAACGAAGAAGGGGTGAGCTATATATAATAAGCTAGTTATTAAGTTCCAACCTACCAAACTATTACTGTATGAAGCATTTTGAATGTTACTTTGCAATGTGTCATGCCTATCTTTGGTATTACTCATCTCTGTTCTGTCGATAGTAATATATTTAACTCTATTCCATCTATGGTTGGAGTTGTTTGGAATAATAAGAAAACATAAAGTAAATTAAACTGCAACACAATGAAAGTGAAAAATTGTAAGCTATTTTTCTATGCAGGACAGTGAACTTTCTAATAGAAGGGTTTATGTGCCACACGCATAACGCAGCATGGCACACTCTACACAACATAATATGCGGAATAGGGAGCAAACTGGATCTGTATTTGGACATCGTGCGAGACAAACTGCAGTGTAATGTGGTCATCTTCCATGGGAGAGACGATGAGGTTGTACCTGTTGAGTGTAGCTACAATGTTCAAAGTAGGATTCCTAGAGCACATGTTAAGGTTGTTGAGAACAAAGACCACATTACTTTAGTTGTCGGAAGGCAAGAGGAGTTTGCTAAAGAGCTCAAGGAGATTTGGAAGAGTTCTTCTTCCTAAATCAGTTTGTGGTTACTTTCAATTAATATATACATATGAAGGGATTATTACAAAACCGTAAGTCTTTTGACCATCACTAAGTACTGTTGAGTTTATGTTACTTTACTATTATTTGTTGTAAGTTTGGTGGTCGGAGAAAGAAGAAAAGAGTTGAGTGATAATAATTTTATTATGCTTATTGTTTATTCTTATGGAATTTAATAAATAATATTATTAAGATGACTTGCTTATGTGATTTACCTAGATGATGCTTTGGCCATGCTTTAACCTAACCATACTGTCGACAAAAACAAAAACAAAACAAAAAAACTAACCATACTAGTCCACTATATATCTGGGAATCGAGAATTAGTAATTAACTTTTTCTTCGTCTGGATTTTCATTGAGATAATGAGAGTATAATACAAACAAGACCCAAGATCTGCCACTTTCATTGCAAGAGTCACTAAGGCCATTAAGTTGTCTAAACCCTTCCAGATCTATACCATTTCCAACCATCTACCTTAATCCTCTACATAGTAAATCCCTTCAACGTAACATGCTTCTCCACACATACGAACTGATATAATCTAAGGCAGGGGTTTATATAATACAAGACTGATTCATTCAACCCATAACAAAAACCACTAGCTTTTGTTTGCCAAAAAAAAAAAAAAAAAAAAAAGACATCACTAGAAAATTAACCTTGGAAAATGTCTGATTTTTGTTTCACCTACTAAGAACAATGTGGAACATTATAGGATACGTGGATTCGAATTATTACTTTTTTTTCACCTGTGCTTGCGTTTTGATAGTGGCATGTTCCTCATGCTGCTGCTACTGCCTCCACCGCTGCTTCTGCCGCCTCCACCGCTGGTTCCAGGTCGCGATTTCCCAAAGGCTCTCATCTTCCTTCTCTTCCTCTCTTCCTCACTGTCCGACTCAACTCCATGCTCTCTGTCTGCATTAGTAGCTTCTCTCTCCAGCTCATCCCATGTCTTGCCTTTCTCTTCCTCTGATTCTTCCTCTGAGTCCTCTTCGTCCTCGTCCTCTGACTCAACCAGCGACGCGCTCTCTGAATCCTCGTCCTCAGACTCAGACTCAACTTCAACATCTGACGCCTCATATTCTTTGTCTGACTCCTCAGAGCCACCAGATTCTGAATCGCTTCCGTCCAAGTTCAAAAACTCCCATCCTCCATCCTCTACAAAGCTCTGCGGATCATCCGTGATTGTCTTAAGGATCTGCCTCCAGTTCAGATTCAGCTTGCTCTCGTAGTACTTTATATCCGTAGTGTCAAGCCACTCCTTTATCCCTTCCAGAGAAGTAGTGGGAATAGAGTCAACCCTGAGAACATCTTTCTTGAAGTCCTTGAAGATGATGGCCATGTCAAAGTTCTTCTGCCCAAACCCAACTCTCTCCAGATTCACAATCTCAATCTCACTCAAACTGACCACGAAAAAAGGCATTTCCGTGATCTCGACAAGGCAGCTGGAGGTCGGGATGATGAAAGCATTTGTCTTATGCGGTACACCATAGAAACCAAGCTCTCTCAGAGGTTGATCAAACTCAAGGTCCAAACTTGCAAACTGGGGTTGTTGCCACATATCGTTGACCCTGCTTGCAAAATGATTGAAGTCCATGTTGATCTTGTTTTTCCTAGCCCTCTCCCGCTGTTCTTCATCAATCTCGTCTGGGTCATAAGCTGATCTCCTTCCACCACCTAACGATTGCACAACATCCATCACCTCAACATAGAACTGGACGTCCTTTGTTTTCTTGTTTGCTACCATGATGTGGTTGTGCAAGTGGAAATGCAGGACGGTGATCATCTCCTTCTCAGCCGGCTGGAAAAATGCATGTTTAATGTTTGCAAACAGGACATCCACCCGCTCATTGGGCCTGGTTGTTGAATATCTGAAACCATTGGCATGAGCTTCGAGTGTTCCAGGAATCCTCTTGCGACCACTAAACTGCGGACGGATCCATAGATCAGACAACCTGAGGGGTTTGAACTTGTTTCCTGCAAGCTGAAGCTTCTCTTGCGTCACCAGTGTCGCCCTTTCAATTCTTTCCGACTCACGAGCATTGACTTGCCGTCTCAGGGTCTTAATCGCCTGAACCACTTCGCTGCTATGCTTAGAATCCTTGGACCGGAATGACACCTCCTTGAGGTATATAGCTCCCTGGTTTTTCAAACTGTTCGAGTCAGGAGGGTTGAAGGGTGTACCCGGGACATTGAAAATGATACGGATGTAGTTATTCTGGCTGCTCTCATGCTGGTTCGATACTGTTCTTATAGCTGATACATGGAATGGAACCAAGCTACCATAGATGGGTAACAATAAAGCCTCGTTCTTCTGATCAACCTGGATCATCAAATCCCGAGGTTGAGGCACATCATTAACGTTCTTGTAGGCAACCATATCAGTTGAAGTCTTTGCAGTAGACCGGCGGTCTCCAGAACCGGAACTGTCACCAGCAAGCCTTCTGGCAGTTTCTTCATTTTTCTGGCGTGCAAGCTCTGCCTGATGCTGCTTCCGCAGCTCCTCTTTCGACACCACGTGATCATCTGATCTAAGAGCTGTTTTGGTCATGTAGCTCTCTGGTCCAGCGGTCCTTGCCTTCTTCCTTGGCTTCTCTTCTTCTTCTTCCTCCTTGAAGGAATAAGCCACATCCTTAACAGCTTTGGAGCACTTTGTCGTCAAAATCTCAGGATTTTGAGTTTTAACAATAACAGTATCAGCCAGCAAAAGTGAGAATTTCTTGTTCTTGCTCCGGCTCTCCGTCTCACATTCCAAGTTCTGGAACCCAAGAGACACATTAAACGCCATCTCTGATCTCAACACTTTATCATTCTTTCCATTAATATTTAATCCCGACTCTCGAAATTCAAGACCGATACCAGTCCCAGCAGATTTAGTTAGCTTGTCAACCAACTCAGGGGCTTCCTTTTCAACCACAGACACGGCAGCTTGATAGACAGTGTTTAGCTTATTTCCTGGCCTCAGAGCATTAATAGCAGCCTCATGTGCCTTGAGAAGAACCTCATAAGCCTTGCTCTGGAGAGGAGTTGCATCTATTAGGTAAGTCCTGGCGACATTAGAGCAATAGCTATTGTAACGAGCACCAACAGCACATATAATGATGCTAGCTGGATCATAAGTGAGCAATTCATCATCGCTTGCAGCACTAGGCTTGAGATCAAACTTGCCTCCACTTTGAAATATTGGAGGGTAGCATATGTCAACATTCTCTGCCTTCAGCTTCACATCGGCTCTGGATGGCTCAAGTATTGCTTTCTCGGTGACGTCCATCAACGAAGAGTGGGTGACTTCTTTCTCCTCATCAATAATATTCTCAAGTTTTGGAACAACAACATTTTTCATCACGCTATAGGCTAGATATGCAGCTTTCTTCACATTAATGATCTCAGTTCCATCTTTCACAGCAAAGAGATCAGACAACCCCGCAGTAATATCCACAAACTGGAAATTGGCATTCTTTAGCCTCTCAGTCCACGTCTCCAGAAACTTACCTTCAGGAACCTCACGAGCAATGTGTCCTACAACTTGGGACTCCTTTCCATCACCCACAGGTAGATCACGGATGGCACGAAAAATGGCATCCATCTGCCCTGTTCCATCATCACCTTTAGCCTTCACATGCATAACAACATCAATCCTCAACTCATCAAGTGCAGGTTTTTTCACAGCTTCAAGCAGAGTTGCCTTGGTCTTGCTGCACAAGAAATGGATCTTCTTGGCCGTGAAAACCATAATCGTATCAGGAAACTCATACCCAAGAAGCCAAATGTTCAAAGCCGACGACTTCAGGTACCGCAGATCATCAGAAGCAGGAGGGGTAGCTACAGCAAGAGCGTCCGAAGATCCCCAAAGGTCTACACTGTGCTGATTCCAGTGTGCATACAAGGCTCTTGTACGTGAGATGAAGTTTTTGACATCAATTTCGTAGGTATTCCCAGCTCTAGGAGGCACTCCAGCAGGAGCTCGTGCGTTACCGTTCCGAGAGTCTCCCATCTAAATAGAGACAAGCAGAAACTTATATGAGAAATAAGTTGCAATACATACTCAAAAAAAACAACAACAAAAGTTATCATAAACTATGCACAAACCTAAAGCTTTAACATCTCAGGAATAAAACAAAGAGCAATGTTCTAATCATTACTTGATCACAATCTATCATATTCATGAACAAGAAAGCTATTATAAACTCGAGAGATACACACAGACCTAAAGCTTTCACAAATCAGACTCTATACATGACAACAAAAAGAAACTTTGTAAACTATTTCAAGCAACAGAATCCTCTGACGTTAATAGCTTTTACATATATCTCCAGTTAATACTACTCAAACGCATATTTTAATTAAATTTCCAGGCTTTAACAGATTGAAACTAGCATTAACCTAAAATTTAGAACGAACGCAACCAATTTCACAAACCCATAAAAGAGAATTAGGGTAGAAAAAAAACCACCTCGAATCGAATCAGAGATATCTCAAATCAAAGCAGAGACGCGCACCGAAGCAAAGCCGAAACCCTAGAAATCGAAAGAAGAACGAAGACGGTTAATTTACTGGGAAAATGAATCGAAATCAAAACGGATCGAGTGAGAACACATGATTATAGACGAGTATTCGAATCAAAGAACACGGAAAAGAGATTAGAACAAGTTGAATCTGAGATTAAAAAGAGTGAGAAATCGAAAAGGGGGTGAACGGGAAAATCAAGGAGATACTTACCCAGAGGGTTAGAAGATGGAGGGGAAGAACGTGGTGAGCTCCACACGGCGGCGATTAGACAAAAAAAAAAAAAAAGTTCCGGCGAGGCGTGAGAGATAATGAGAGTAAGAACTCTAGAGAATGGCTACTCTGCGAGGAAGGGGGAACATGCTTTTGTTTATATAGTAGAGGGCAACAAATGGCCCACTTAGGCCTTAACGGATAACTAGTAAAGCCCATTAACACGCTCGGTGTCTGCATAGAGGAAGATTGGAAGAAGCTTCTTTGTTTTGAGGACCTGAGTCCGATATATATGACCGTTCAATTATCGTATTTTTTCTTTTGTACCTGAAAAAGGTTAAATCTCGAGCATTAAAGACACAAAACTAAATTCCTGGATAGAGATATAGTCCACAGATAAACTCTCTCATTGACAATCAAATGGGTCAAAATTAATAATTCATATTTGTGTGGTCAATGGGATTCAAACCTTGGGTTCGTACCATATCGGGTTTCCCCTCATACCATACCAAATTAAAACTAAATTTTATACTTTAGTATTTTTTTCTTAACAAAATTAAAAAAATTATACCAAATAACCACTATAAAATCATAGCTTTTCTTTTTTAAGAATTAAATATTACTATCTTAAATATGAAAAATTTAAGGATTAGGATTTAGAGTATAAAATTTGGTATATAAAACTTAAGATAATAATATTAATTTTATTTTAAATGAATATTTTGTAAATATTTTAGCAGAGTTTATTTATATTAAATTTGATATAAACTAAATAAAATTTAGTATTTTTGCTTTTAACAATATTTGGTCATTTTTAACTTATGTGATATTTTGTGATAAAATTTATTTTTGTATTTTAGGGAAATGTAATTTTGACATTTTAATTTGAAATTATATAATATTTAAAAGCTTAATAAAAATATTTGATTTTAAAATTTCAATTTTAGTCATTGAGAGATTCTATAAGATGACCCTAAAAGGTTTTTATCATAAATATAGTATAAATAAAATTAAAATGACCAAAATATTTCATTTAATAGGTAAATAAAGATGTATGCCTCTAAGGTTACTAACTAATATAAATTTGATGAATTTCTAAGAATACCACAAATTATGTATCATTTTTCAAAAATACTCTGAGTAAAAGTATATTAACATTTGAGTTTACACTTTCGTGATTATTGTTTAGGGTTAGTGTTAAAGGGGTGGGAGTGAGTTTCTAAATGTTTTATAAATATTTTAAAAAATTAGTTTAGTTTATTTTCATCATAAATTTAGAGTATTTTTGAAAATATCATTCATTAAAGATAAATTTGAAAAAGTGGTATTAAATTTGTGATAGAATTGAATTTTTCCCTCTAGATTTAGTGTTTAGATTTGAGGGGTAGAGTTTTGTGGGTTGGGGTTTAGGATTAAAAAATAAATAAATACTTAAAATTTACAATATTTATTTTGGTGAAAAAAAAACTTTATGAACTTTTGAGAAAATTTCCTTTAATTATGTTGAAAATAGTTTTAATTGTTGGTAGTTAAAACATACAGAAAAGCTATTGGTTTAAACCCTCCATATTGTTTCTACGGTTTAAGACCAACTAAAAAAGCAACACAATTCAAAATAGTTACATTATAGATTGTCAACTCAATATAAAATTCCGTAAAGGTTTTATAAATTAATAATGTTAAGACTTTGTTGTTTTATTAGTTTATAAAATTATTAATTTACAAAAAAGTATATTTTCAGATTCAGATATTTTAAAATATGTTATTTTAAAAATGAAGAATATTTGATTTTACAGTATATATATATACTGATTAAATTTTATGAATACAAAATTTATATTGTTCTTATTTGATTATATGGTGTATACAGTAAGTTTTGATGCATAAGTGTAAAGATAACAAAGTAAAATAAATATTTTAGAAATATTAAAAAACTTGAAGATAAATTTCACTATAAATAAAAAACAAAATATACAATATGATTATTATATACATATATAATTTATATACGTTAATTATATTTATACTGGTAGGGGTTTTGGATTTTTTTATTTGCTCAATCCTACACTTATGTTTCTGTAGATATTTTTGTTTTCCACCAGCCTTTGGTACTTTAAGTGTGAATCAATATTATCTATTTTCAGGTTTAAAAAGCTTTTCCGTAAATTACAATCATGCCACAATGTTAACTCTTATAAAATCAACAGTCATAGCTCATTATAGACTGCAATTTTCAACGGTCTAGATCCAACACAACTTGGACTTCTGGCTTTAGTTTTTTTCAATTCAACTAAGCTGTGATTGAGTCAATAGCCATTGGTTCCCAAGTGACAACCATCTATAGAACCAGGCCGAAAAATATATATAAAACCATTGAGTCAATATATATTTACACCTTTTTCAATCAAGTTGTCTGTCTCCATTGTTGAGGCTCTTGGTGGTGATGGTGGTTGCACATCTATATCAGAGTATGATGCCTTAAATCGAGCTCGAAGACCTTCGTTATTAGCCAAAACTCCATTAAGCTGGTTCCCAAGTGACTGCCATCTATAGAACCAGGCCGAAAAATTCAGCAAAACAAATCATAGTTACACTAATCATATGAACCAAACAAAAGCTTTACCCGACATGAGCATTGTGCATACGGGCAAACAACTCAAGCTTTCTTGCTCTTGGCATGATCCTCTCTAACATTGCATACATCTGGTGAGGTGACAAAATGTTGGATCATATTCATCACAAGAAGACTCCAAAATCATGAATCAAAATGAACATACCTCATCTGGCTTCCGACTTGTCTCTCTAACCTCCGCAACAATCACATCTATGTCGATGTTTCTGTTGACTTCTGGGTTTCCTTTTATACCGACCAGACAGTGCTCTTTACTATGGTTGAGCCAGTGACCTGTTCTTCATGTTCGTATTATACGTTGAAGTTGATTCGTCTTCACCCAGATGATCTCTTCCACTCGCTTGTATCCCCAATGCTCCAAACTTCACAAAAGAACAAAACATAAATGAAAATCACAAGATACCCAAAGTTTGCTGAGGTTTTTTCTCAAGTACCATTCACAGCCTAGCTCCATTGCACGACCAGTGACCCAGAGGAAGATCAAACCGTCAGTCTGCAACGATGGAACATTGAGTGAGCGCATCTCGTCATCAGCCATGGTTCCATATGGAAGTTCCATGTGAATATCCCATGGCGGATCAGCCATAACAACTCCAAAAGTCCCCAAAATGTCCATTCTAAAATTACGGATGTCGCAGTTAATCCATTGTGCCTCCCCAAGTTCAGCTTCGGAGCAGTAATCAGCACGTAGAGGCTTCAATGGTTTATCTGGACCAGCATTCATAAAGTCAGCCATGTCGAGCTCGTAATGAACGTATTTGCAAGTCTGTTCAAGATCAACCATTGATCAGATACCATCTATCTACAGGAAACGAACTCAAGTACTATCAGATAATATGGTTTAAGAGTTACCTTCATGTGACGACATGTATCGAGAAAGGAACAATCTCCTAGGCTGACGTCGGTATGTGAAGCAATTAGTCGACGAAAATAGGAAAATATCTCTGAAAGCATATATAAGCATCACCGGAGAGCAAAAAAATAATAGAAAAGAGGTATTAGATTTGCACACCAATCCCATCTATTGGTTCAAACCTTGTTGCAGGCTATGTGGGAACCAGACTGGAGACGACAATCCTCTTTAGTTAAATACCTACAGTAATACTTAACCTGTGATCCTCCTTTGCTTTTAAACTGTAACTATCATAAAAACAAACTATTCCTTCACAAGAAACAAGCTTTTAATCAAAAAGACGAAATGAAAACTAAAAACATGCAACATCTAGACAAGTTGAGGGTAGAAACAGTGGCAGAAGTGTAGAACACAAGATACCAAGTTAGAGAGTGGCAACAAATACACAAGTTTTTTGCAGGGGAGAACTGTAACCGGAAAGTAGAAATCACGTAGCAAAAACTTTCAACACCCCACAGAGAGAGACAAAACACACAAGTATTGTATGGAAATCCAGAAAGTGTAGCTGTTACAAAGACGAACAGGTCAAAAACATTAAGCATCTGGATCTCATAATGTTATTTTTCGATAGAAAGCCCCTTCCTTTCAAATCATCTGCGCTACATTGAACAAAGCATGACTATCATCATCTAAACCGAAGAAACACACATCTCAGTTATAAAGCTATTTGCTTTTCACCTTACAGTAATCCCAACACAATGCCGAGAACTCTGAGTATTGAGAACTATCCGTACATACAAAGATCAACAAAAACGACGAGCGGTCAATGTAATCTCAATAACAAAGTACTAACTATCATTAAATGGCTCATAACTTCCCCAAAACTTGTTCAAGATCATACGTTATCTAGTCCACGGATCAACATAGCTTATCTAGTCCTCAATTAACTATACTATATTTCTCCTCAAAACCTTCTAAACTCACATTCAAACTCGTATAAAAGCATAACTTTAACTACCCGTTGAATTAGTTAAAACCTAAAGAGCGTTTACCTTAGCTGCAGTAGCAGCTTCTTTAGCCGTTGGATGTAACTTATCTAGTCCTCAATTAAGTATACTATGTTGATGTAACTTATCTAGTCCTCAATTAAGTATACTATGTTCTTCCTCAGAACCTTCTAAATTCACATTCAATGATTCAAACTCGTATAAAAAGCATAACTTTAACTACCTATTGAATTAACAAAAACCTAAAGAGCGTTTACCTTAGCTGCAGTAGCAGCTTCTTTAGCCGTTGGAAGATGAATAAGATCAAGCAACTCCTCACCAGCCCTAGACTGTTGCTTCTCCTTAAAAGACTTCTTGCTCAAAAGAGCCTCAACGTCTTTCAAATCATCATCCTCACTCCTAACCTTCTGACTCGCCTGCACTGGTCCTGGCAAAGGAAACAGTGGCGGCCGACCAATCATCCCCATTGGATGATGCATACCCATCATCCCCATCCCTCTTGGTGTATTCATCATAGACCACATTTCAGGTCCAGATAAATTAACCCCAAACCCGTTATTATTCTTAATCGAAAAAGGATTTTCCACGACCTGACACTTGTTATAACTCCCAGGAAGCTCTTTAAGCAACCTGGTTCGATCAATAGCCAAGACCATGATACGAGCCTTCCCACTAACCTCGAACTCCTCAAGCTCAACGGGACCGTTCTCTTCCGCTATCTGACTTAAGAGCAGTCTCAACAGCGAGTATCGGCCCACACTCTCCACCTAACTCACGCAACGCTGCCTTCTCTCGCGTTATGATCATTCTCAAGCTTCCTCAACACACTAGAGGAATCAGTCGAAGACCAGGGTACTCGCTGAAGCAAACACTCGGCCACCATTGCTCTCACGAGAGCCATGGGACTCCCACTCGATTCTGCGGCGGAGCAAGAGTTATCTCTCTGATTCGAGTCGATAAGCATTGGTGGTTTCGAGGCGTGGGTGGGTTCTGATTGTAATAATATTTTATATTCTATGTGACCTATGTATCTATTGGTTTAATATAAAGTTCAAGTTCCTATTAATATTTTATATTCTAATATAAAAGTCGATACCGTGATGGATCGGTTTCGAATAATGAGTTAGAATATGGGTGTATTGATAACCCTCCTACTTTACCTTATAATTATAAATGTCCTTAATCTCATGATCATATATATATATATATATATATATATATATAAAGCTAGTCATAAGGGAATGATTACCATAAGATTAATTATATATATATATATATAATTATGAATATATAGTGTGCAATTAAATGAATGAAGAGTTGTGTTGATTAATTTAAACCAACACATCCTTTGATTATTTATATAAAGATCTGTACATCATAAAATTACACAACACGTGAAGTCCTTTTCTAGGACATAAAATCACACACTAAAATAAAAGACTATTAGAAAAGAGATTAAGGAAGTTTGAGATTTCTTGTCCATCAAGGAAATCACCAAAGAGAAGGTTAAAGAGGAGAAGATCAATTGGTGGAATTGCATCCAAGCATGGATCAAGGTTAGTAATTCTATCTTCTTTAGAAATGTATTAGGATTGAATTAAGACAAATCTAAATTAGGTCTTGGTGTTGATTTCATAATTGAAATCATAAAATAATTTAACACTGATTTGACGATTGGATGGTGGCTTTTGGGTCCGGGTAGAGGAGGCGTTGCGAGGAAAGGTCGGCTAGTGAAGGAGGAGATGAGTCGGAGAGAGAGATCGAGGGATGGGACTATGTCGGGGACGGTGGATCGGAGGGAGGAGAGGAGATCCAAGTGTGCGTCCTGTTGAGTTCGGATTCGATTCTCTAATCGAGCTCACATGTCTTTGACGGCGGTGACGGTGGCGTCGTCGTCGTTTCTCTCCGATTCAGTCTCCATGGCTCTGATTCAAGAAGCTTCAAAAATTAGTTCAAACTTTAAAAAGGGCTTACAAGACGATGTCGTATTAAACTCTGGATCTTAGTTTACTTTTATAACTCTGCATCTAAATATTATGTGGATTATGATTTTATGGATTATGAGAGCATGATTAACCCTAAAATCTTCTTATTTTTTTTAAACTTTTATTTTTTATTTGATTTAAAAAAAATAAAAATAAAATAAAAACAAACCAATCGCGGGGCGCCACGTGTCATTAGAGCCCGTAAACAACGTAGAAAATAAGACAAAATCAGCTTTTAATTAAGAAGTTTAAAAAATAATTTTTGTGGTGTTAGTGGGCCCCTTAAGAAACCCACTAAGTAAGAAAGATGATCATAATCAATAACACTTTTGTACATGGTTTAATTCATAAAACTTGTTTTTTTTGAAATACTAGATAACGATTATATCTTTCATATAATCTCTAATTTTATTATAATGATGATTTCATAAAACCTGTTTAAAACACATTTTTGGACTAGGTATGCCATTCTTCGTTTTGTATGTATGAAACTGCTCCACACCAGATCAACTATTACTCCATGTTTAAGGTCCTAAAGAAAGAAAGATGATCATTCTGATTTCTGAGTATCTATTAAACAAAAATAACTGAATTCAACAATGGCAATGTCCAAGAACAATCCCTAGCTAAAACATTGTTCTTATTCTAGTATATTTTGCACTATCCCTTGCAAACATGAATATATTTTTCTATGCAGATCTCGTGTTATCTCCTTATTTCTCAACTCTAATGCACTCGACATTAATGCAAGCACATGCATATAATTTGTTGCATTGTGCATCTTTGACAAACAGTGCCCGCTCTTTACCTGTGCGGGAGGAACAATTGCACAGGGGCCATATCAATTTATGTTTTTTTTTGTATTTGGTTAAGAAAAAATGTCCAAATATATTCTTTACTTATATTTTTAGGGCCCTAATAATTTCATTTATTTTTTGTATTTACAAAAGTCATAAACAACAACATTTTTTTATAAATAATTAGGGGGTGTCCGTGCTATGCGCGGGATATGATATATTTGTTATTTAAGGTACACAACATGTTATAGAATATTGTTGTTTGGTCTTTTGGATTAGCAATTGCACATACATACTACTTCTTAAGCACAAAGTCGATGTGTAATGTCTTTGTATGTTAGGGAGTTTGTTTTCTATTTTATAATTATTGTGAAGTTTATATGTGCATATTTTGGGAAATAGTTATAGCTGAGATATGGTTTAGCAGAGGCAGCCGAGGACGTCAGTTATGGTTGACTCTGCTGCTCGCTTCATTCTTCTAAAGTAATCGCGAAGGCGAGCCTCCGGGTGAGCACTACGGGCACTTGATGTTATCTGGGAACTCATAATTCTACTGAATCTGTAGCAAAGACTGTGATGATAAGCTTTATTTTGATACATTTATATATATAGTTGTAGAAGGAGCTGGTCATTGATGGCTGATCATCAAGTTCTTTTCCATTGCGAGCCGGAGGTTCATCATGGCCAGTAATTAATTTTTAGGTGTGTAATGGGTGTGAGTTACAATGTTTCAGTTTCTCAATTTTAATGATAAATTTAATTAATGGCTTTATTCCTAATATGTATTTTGGAGGAGTTATGAACTTAAGATAATTCCTATGGCATTTTCTTCGTAATTTTATGTTTTAAAATTTTGATTTCTATAAACGGTTTCTTTATTGATCTATAGATTAGTAAAAAATAAAAAGTAAGTAAAATCTACCTATATACTTGATTTTTTACTATTACATTTGATTATTTTATAGACTTTGTTTTCGTAAACCTTTGAAAGACTTCGTAGTTATTGTATATTATGTTTTACATCTTGGAAGGAGATATACATAGACATTAACGTGTATTATCCTTTGAAAGTTTTAAAGGATATGTTTTGTTACAAAAAATTCATAGTGAAGAATGGAGATCAACAAAAACATAATCACATAGATTAAATATATTCCCAGCAGAGGTGCCTTAAGAAAAGCAAAAATATGTAGTTAAAATTTAACTTTCTATAGTCGACATAACAGATCTTTTTACAAAACATAACATGGAAAAAACTATAATGAAACTAGCAAATCAGGTAAGAGTGAAACAGAACACTTTGTAGGACCAATTCTGGTTTACTTCTTTTGGTTTATTAAAAATTCATGGTTGATTAACAGTAGATTTTTCATTTTAATACAAATCATCTAAAATTCTCAGTTGAATACACTCTTAAGTGTCTTGTATATATATTTGTTCAAATTGAGAACTTTTTTAGTTAAGAATTATTTTAAAAATTATCTTAAATAATTTTATAAACATGAGATACATCAAAAATAAATGTAATTATAATTATTTGTATTATTGTACATGTCACTATAAAATCTCAAAAATAGTTTTTTCAAAAGTAAAATATTCTATATTGGTTATATCTAACTTGAGAATATTTTAAATTATAATTTTATTTTAAAATAATTTTTTTTTAATTCCTCAAGTATTTTCAATCAAAAAATTAAATATTTAAGTATTATATGCGCATATTTATTCATCAACTAATCATTGACTGCGTAAAATTATGATTAGAATAGTCAAACGTTAAAAAGTTGACGTAAACCGTTATCTTTCTGTTAAACAATTAACGATTGACTATTTTGGTTCTAATTTCGCGCAGTCAACTATTAGTTGAGGAATAATTTTGTGCGAGCAATAATTAAGTATTAAAATTGCCGATTTCAAATACTTTGGGAATAAAAAACTTATTTTCCCAGCATTATACTAATAATAATCTAAATTAGGTATGCAACTTGAGAACCTAGTAATTTTATTAGTCATAAAGACAAATGTTTGTTTGAATTTTGTATATGTTATTATACTTAGTGTCCAAGTATACCATGTTATCCAAATAAATAATTATGATAAGCAAAATAAAATGATATTATTTAATTTTTAGAATATAAATTTTGACATTAAATTTATTTAATATAAATGGCTTTCCACATATTAAAAATTTACTATACATTATCATTAAATTGAAATATTTTTATTTCTATTTAATAATATTCTGATTTTTCTTAAAATTATTTACTTATATAAAATGTTAAAAGTATTATTAAGTATAAGTTTTGATTAACATTGGTCATTAATTTTTCAATAGAAAATTTAAAGCTTAACACAAATAGATTAATAGAACTAAGTTTATTAATACTATTTTTAATAAGTTATGCTGTTTTTTATGTATGATATCAAATGATAAATGAATGTTAGTATTCTTTTCAGTTTATTTACATTATTTAAATTATAAAATTATATAAATATTTTAATATTTATTTCAAACAATATATATTAAAAATAAATATTAAAAGAATATAACATATATGATGTAGATGATAATATATATATATATGATTAAAATAATATAACATATATGATTGTAGATGATTATATTGCTTAATGAAAAAATATAAATTCTTGAATACTTATTTTGATAAGTTCTCCTCTTATTATGGTTTATGATATTAAATGATAAATGACTATTCATATTCTTTTCAGTTTATTTACTTTTATCTAACTTACAAAATTATGTAACTATTTTAATATATTATCAATTATAAATATATGATGTAAATGATTATATTGTTTAAGGAAATAATATAACTTCTTGAAAGTACTTAAAAGATAAATATATTAGTACAACCAAAATTTTAATTTTATATTTGTTAATATTTATTCTAAAGTATTTATTAATTTTTAAAAAATTATAATTGGTTTGGGTTTAAATCATCTTTAATAATTAAAAATACTTATTTAAAATTATGTTAAAACATTATTTAAAATTTAAAATTGGTTTGTGTTAATTCATATTTAATCATTAAAAATATATGGACTATTTAATATTATGTTAATATATTTAGTATAAATAATAAGAGAGTGAAAAATGAGATTTTTTTTTATAAATTTTTAAAATTAGAGTGAGGTGTCAATTTGTGTTGAGTCTATTTGATGATTTGGCAAACTCACATGAGAGAAAACAGTAATATATATATATATATATATTAAAGCCTATTTATATTCCGAGGGTCCGTTTTACCAATAAGTTGGGCCTGTTGACAAACTGAAAAAGAAGTTTGAAGATAATATTAAAACTAGATTCTGACCCGCCCTTTCCAAGGGTGGGTTTATTTTTTGTTTTAATTTTTTCTCAAAAATAATAATTTTTATATTTATATTTTTTGGCGTCATATTTGTATTTAATATTAGTTTTAAATTAATTATTTTTGGTAACTATATTAAATATGTCATGATTAGTAAATTCGTACAAAGCCACGTGAAAATTACAAATTTTAGTAGGTATAGATTTTAAAATTTTCATGTAATTTATGTTATATATATGATTTAGTTTTTTTATTATATTTTTTGAGGATTTAAGATAAATTTTAGCCGCATTATGATTTTATATAATTTAAATTTTTAATTTAACAAAGTTTACTATTAAATTTGTGTACTTGATTTTTAGGTAAGACAAATTTTTAGTTTTATGAAGAAAATTTTAACGCATACTATATAAAATGTTTTAATTTTTGGTAATTGTTGACATGTATTACAGCACAAAATCATAAATTAAAATATAATATTTGATATTTTAATTTGTATAACAATATTATAAATACTTTTGCGTAAACTAATAGATTGGAAATGTCAAATAATATACGTTATATGAAAATATTTATATAAAATTAAAATAGTGTAATCAGTTCAGTTTTATTTTTAAATATTAAAATTTATATGAAAATAATTAATCTTATAACAAAATGATTAAATATTTTTGTTCAATTACTTTTTTTTGATAATTATTTTGTATTTCTCATAGAATAACCCGTAAAATATTCTAATCGTAAGACATCAAGCATAATTTGATCAATGATATAATTGAATATTATGATATTATCTAATTTTAGTCTTTTATTTTATCAAGTAGATATTTTTCTATCCAAATTAATATATTGACTTTTATTTATAAAAAAATTAAAGTAATCTGCTTCAGAAGGTTATATTTTAAAAAATTCAATCATTCATCACTGATGACTTTGCATTTACAAATAGAAAAAAAATATCAAACATAACACCAACTAAAGGGAAAACCCTCAAAAAATCTCCAAAAACATGAATTTTTGTATAACCTAGAAGACTACAATACGTACAAAGTAAATATGTGTGTTTAATTTCAATGGATAAGATGGAAACTGTAAATCGCTAAACAGAAACAAAAATCTCATATACGAAAGATGAGATTCAACATATAACAAACATAGTTAACAAAAAAACATACATCCAAAAAAATATTTTAAGATAACAAAAGATTAATCTATTAAAGATCAAAACCAAAAAAGTTCATAACTTTCTCTTTCTCCTCGAAGAATCTGGGAAAGAGAAGGGACCACCATTTCTATTTGATAAATGTTCCACAGTTGTTAGATATAAAGAGAAGTATGTTTCAATTATTTTGAAATTAAATGGTGATTATAAATAAAAATAAGTAGTTGGACCTAACATTTATCAATAGGTCAATGATTCTGTTTTTAATAGAATAAATAACACTTTTTCTGTTCTCAACAGATGTATATTTAAGAATTTCCACACTTGCTAAACAATATAAAATATTAGTTACCAATGCATTATTTTTGTGATTTATCATTCTGCATAAATTTTAATCAATAAGATTTTAAGAAATACTTTGGAGTTTACAATATCATTAATTAGTGCATTGAAAAATGTTCAAAAAAAAATAATCTTTTTAAAATATTTTTTTTAAAATATTTATATTTTTGGAACGGAGTAAGTAATCAATAAACATTGAGAAACTCATTGGGAAGCAATAGATCACGAGCAACAAAGGCATGCGACTAACTACTACTAAAAATAAACAAGCAAAAAGACGCAAATGTAACATTTGAAAACCCTAACATACATTTCTAATAAGTATTACAAGAACTGAAACTCAATTAATTAGTACACATGTGGTTTACAAAAGCAAAAGAAAAGTTACTTATATAGTTGTAGTTAATTTTTTTTACACATCTTAACTTTGGTTTACACTATATCTAGTCATACATTGTTTCCAGCAAATACGTTTCCTACAAAAAGTAGCAAAACGTATATATTCATAAACTTGGGTCAGATAACTCAAGGACGTCGAAAATACATTACCCTACAGCTATTTCTATGTGTACAATTCTGCATAAACTTCTTAGATGGCTCCTTCGTTAATTTTCATGATGTTTCAGGCAAGAAGAAATCCATGATTTACTAGTGTACACACTACAAGAAAACACACCTATTACAAGGATACAATTCTTGTTAATTCTTCGTAATAAAGTCATTACGACAAATTAACAAGGACTCATGTTTTGTTGTAAAAACGCCCATCGTAATGCACAATTCGTTGTAACACCGTTAACAATTACTACGAAATAGATTCGTCGTAATAGACAAGGGAAATATTCGTCGTAATTGCATAATAATAGGACCTTGTAAATGCTTCGTAATATTTCCTAGTAAAGTAGTCATTAAAGACTTGTATTATTTACGATGAATTTACATGGTATACCGTTTAACTCCTCGTAATATATTACTACGAATCACAAATAATTCCATGTAAATTCGTTGTAAAGCTTACGAGGACTTTAAAAATTCTTCCTTGTAATTTTTTTTATATTTTACGAGGATTTTACAGGGAAATATAATTAAATTATAAAATAAAAATATAATAAAAATTATATTAAAATATTCAAAATTAAATATTTTTAAATCTAAAAAACTAAATATATAAAATTCATAAAATAATATTTAAATTAATAATACAAAATGAAAATGTTTAAAACAAAAGTTAATCTAAGGGAGGTCGACATCGTCGAAGTATTTGGAGGTGTTGTTCCCTCTCGTAGCGTCTCGAAGCTTTTCCACATGAACGCAGAGAGGCGGTTGCCCACTGAGATTCCGACGTCTCTCCTCCAATGCTCTTTGTAGAACCGGGTTTCGAACTGTCATAACGTCGAGAAGACCCTCTAGGGATTGCAAACAAACCTACTGGTCGTCCACTTGAGCTTTCAGCCGAGCATTCTCCTCATCCGGCTCGACGAGTAAGACAAAGTCGCCTTTGGGGATGTCGTTGACGGATCCTATTCCCATCGTCCGCCCCTTATTTATGAGAAGCCACCTAAAAAAATATTAATTTAATTAATTGATATATATAAAAAATAAAAAATAGTCTAAGAGTTTACATCTTCGAAGATCCTGTCCACCTCCTGTGTAGACAATTTGACGGGTAATCCATCGGTAGACTCTTGGTTTATCTGCATCTCACGCTCTTCAACCTGAGCAGCCCACGTCGAGAAAGAGCTTCTTCGGTCGTGGATCTACAAAAAGTCTCGCTCGCTCTCTAGTGAGTGATCTTGAATAGATCAGACATTATATGGCATCGCTCCGGTCTTCTTAGCCTACAAAGGGAAATAAAATGTAAATTTATTAATTTATATAAGACAATAATAAGAAAAATTAAAATTAATATATAAAATTTAATAAACCTTACAACTAGTAGACGAACTCCAAGCATGGGGGTTTTGCCCGGTTGTATGAAGCATGGACAAGTTACCATCCGCATTCTTCGTCCTACGGGAAGCAAAGAAATTGTTGCTTTACGGAATCGATTCGAGTACCTTTCAAAGGCGATGAGTCCATCCCATACATCCTTCGTGAGCTTGGTGGGTTTCAAATCATATCGTATGTACTCCCACTTGTCCTTCCAATCTGAGATGGTGCTTCCAAAGGAGGATATTATCTCTAACAACAAATTCCGCCTTAACCTCTTTGATTGCTAAGGACCAGGGCCACCTTTTCTGAAACAATTAATTAATTAAAATAATAATTAATTATTAATAAAAAATGTAAGATTTTCTACAGCGAAAATTGACACCACGCAGGTCCTAATGTGCTCGGGAGTCATACTCGCAGTTCGATGGGCTCGGTGAAATAACTTTTGATCTTGTTAGAAACGCTTCGTCCGACACAGTTATGGACTCCAACCTGAAAAATAATATGAAATTTTGTACAAGAGTATACCAAATATACTGTTAAATTTAAAATAAGAAAATTTATAACTTACCAATACGTACCCCTTGCGGGTCGAGAATCTTCAGACCTCTTCGTCCAAGCTGAGCAAGAAAATCCTCGACTGTATATGTAGCGCTAGGGTGCAGATGGAGGGAACAAGCAACTCCGGATGACTATGGCTGCTGGGCGCATGATCGTGGAGCCGGTGAGGCACCTCACATGGAGGAGGAGGTCAAGCGCATCAGATGGTGTATCTGGATGCATTAGGAGGAGGAGCCAAGAGAAAGTCCCTGAGATGTCTGTTATGACTGCGGAGACATCGCCTCCTGGGATCTGGAAGAGATGATGCAAGCTGAAGTAGATGTCTCAGCACTGAGTGCCAAACATCTCGGAATAAGTGGGTGGTCGTCTCCTAGATGCCATCTAAATCATATATACATATATATTATATAATCAGTTTTAAAATTAACGCATTGTAAACATGAAATAAAGTTATGTTGCTAATCTAACCACGACTAACTACCACCTTTTTACTGGGATGAAACACTGGGACACATACCTTAAACTGTGCAGAGAGAAGCTCGGGATGAATACACGAGCTTGACCTCGTGCCTAATCCTCGGGTATATATAGAAATTAGGTGTCCTATGTAATTTTGTCGTAATGTTACGACGACAAGTACCACACTACGCATATTTTGCAATACGAATGAAACCTACCACGCACATGTTTTGATTACGATGAGTTTACTATAGAAACATATTAGTAGCAAAAGTACCACATACGCGTGTTTTCGATTACGACAAATTTACTAGGAAGGTTGTCACCCTGAATATCAATCCTTAACGCCAAAGTCAATTATCTTATAACTTCATATCTTTCTTTTCAAGCTCTTCATCCGCATTTCCCTTAAGGCCCTATAACTTTCAATATTTTTTTTTTCTTTGTGATTAAAATAGAAACCCTAAACCTTTAATTAAATCTTCTTTAAACGCCTAAATCTCTAATTATATTATTTTACTTAAACTTTAATTTAATCCTATACTCTAATTAAATCTTTAAAACAGCCGAACTAACAAGTAGTGCAAAGCCAACTGAATATAAACATACATGAAAGTATTAAACATATTTAATATTAAAATAATATTTTACATCATTCTGAGACACTTCGAGTCTTCATCATATTAGTACAATGGTCATCATCATTTTCACCCAAAAAACAGTTTTGCCTCAACGAGGAACAGTTTCCAAAGCTCCATAATAATCAATTTTGCTTGTTCAATTTTTTCTCCACTTAAATATGGAGGAGGAGTGACCCCCCCCCCCCCCGCACCCCCCCCCCCCCCCCCCCCCCCGCCCCCCCCCCCCCCCCCCCCCCCCCCCCCCCCCCCCCCCCCCCCCCCCCCCCCCCCCCCCCCCCGCTCCCCCCCCCCCCCCCCCCCCCCCCCCCCCCCCCCCCCGCCCCCACCCCCCCCCCCCCCGCCCCCCCCCCTCTCCTGGAAAACTCTTTTGTACCTAAACATACCTTATTTCTTTGGTAATGGATTGGTAAGGGGGAGAAATTTGCAATATGGACAAGATAACCATCCATTGGTGTCCATCTAGACATCATATCACCGTAAGAAGGAAGCCACTTATAGTCCATAGCAGAATTGCCTCGCATTTAAAATTGTTTTTCAAGGAACATCATACGTCTCACCCCTGCTGACAACAAATCCTTCAACTCTTGTATCAATGGTTGAAGAAAAACATCTCTAGCAATCTGTTTTTGGATGCTTCGGACCAGGGTCTAATATGGTCAAGAATAAAAAGTCTAATTCTAAGGGGGGGGTGCAGGCATCTCCAATGGCAGGTTGTACATGCGTAGAATGACTGGCCACAAAGTAATATGTCTCCTAGACATTCCAAATGGACTAAAATCCATTTGTGCATAACCCAAGATATACATTTTTCGAATTATTCCTATGCGAAATCTGAGTTTACCGTGTTTGAAATTGTTTCCACACTTTGGCATCTGACTGATGAGGCGACATGCACCACGCCCTCTAGACATCAGCATGCCATCTTCATCGTCCAGCATCCTCTTAGATTGATTATAATATTTTCAACATGTCTGTAATTGGTAGGTACCACATCATTTGTTAGCGGTACCACCTATTCCTCCCACATTCTTTAGTTTTGAATCGTGGCTTCTGCAGAAAAGTCACTCTTTCTAAACTTCTCATCGTCCCTCCCACTAGATCTGCGTTGTCGATGTAAAACATATATCATATCCGAAGGCAACCCAAGACTATAAAACAATTTCTAAATTTCATAAATAAGATTCAGCTGACAGACTTGTTTCTGAAAATACTCTTTAAGTAATTAGGCCCATGCATCCATGCAATTTCCTTAGGATAAATTATGATCTGTTTTTAATATTCATAATCCTAGCTGCTAGAGACTAATTTAGAGAGACCTTCTCTACAACATGATATATGGTTGATTTGCAGCAGTTAACATCTCAATATAAAACCTTTTCGCATCTAAGTTAGGTTCTTCAATATTTTTAAGTTTATCAGTTATTGTTGTAGTTGTTTCAAAGAGGTAAGAAATGCCATTAGTAATCATGTCATAACCCTAATCATGATCTACCATCTGCTTCTCGAGATGGTAAACTATATTCATTATGCAATGATATGACTCTTTGACTATTACCGGCATCCTGGAAAATTATTATTATTAGCTATTAGCTTCATTTCCACCTAACCCTCTCCATGTTGAAACCCAAATATAATATATAAATTAAATCATCTGTTTTAATAAATGCTTACATACGTTTCACTACATGCAAATTTGAATTCTGCACTTTCCTTGTCAAGGACATAACTATCTTAACCACTTTTCTGCGTGATCGGTGTACTAACCCGCCTGATACATGAATGTCTCTAGCCCGCTAAAGAAATGGCATCCATCATTTTACTGCCGAAATCCTTGTTGTGTATACACAACTCGTAACTCGTAAATATTTGTACCATCAGGGAATTTTTTTTGATTCTTTCCTTTTTTCGTTTGTGTGGTATGTTGTTATGAGAATGAACATATAATTAAGAAATTTACTAATCTGGTAGGTGAAGATATAAACAGGAATTTACAAGAAAAGTGTTTATTGGCTTTTAAAACTCTCTCATGTTTGCTTTACAATGAATTTAACAACGAATCTACTTTTATAAAGTAACAACCAAACACGTTTTCAACCAAAAACATTTAATGGGCATATGTTTCATCGTAAAGAACTGGTAATGATTACTAAGGACTTTAGCGCAAATTAATAATATTTGTCATAAAAAAGTCCTTGTAAATAGTACATGTCGATTGCGACAAAATCTTTTTCGTCGTAAAGTTACAAAGGACTTTAATGACGATGTGTATTTCGTCGTAAACTCTTAGTAATTAGACTTGTACATTTACGACGAAGTGATTTCCTCTTAATCGTCGTTGTTAAAGGCAGCATTTTTCTTTGTAGTGATAGTTATTGACAGAGCTTCTAATCTCATAGAATTATTTCAGTTTAAAAATACGATGTCTGCCTGGTATGGCACATGAGTGGTGGAATTATTCTGAAACGATTAACAATTGACGGTGCTGCCACTAATTTTAGAGTCTAGCGGTTCTTTTTGCCCAATATAGAAAGCATATAAGTTTAGAACCGCACGGTGTTTCTATTCCAAACTTCTCAATTTCTTGCACCTGAATATTTTGTTTGCCGTATTCTACTTATGTAGCGTCAAGCAATCTTTGCAAAAAACACAAATATGGTTGCACAAATTATGTGGCTATTTTAACAGACGGGTCCAAGCCGTAAGCTAGTTTGAATCGCGTTGATTGAGGAGGACTCGCGAAATCATAGAAAGCTGAAAACTAGGTCTTTCATATACAGTCTGATTTTGAAAAAATTTGGTCAAGCAGTGTCTATGCGGAAAAATCAATAATATCCAAAACGATTTTCATTAAATTCGATGCTTTACGATCTAAATTGGTTTAAACTAATTTAAAATTGTTTAAACCGTTTAAAAATCGGTTTAAATCGATCTAAATTAATGGTAATCTGTTAAATTCAAACAATTAATATTAAACTGTTAAAAGTCTGCACATAAACTTTTGGGAACATATGGGTTTAAGTTTTGCTAATATAGAATACTCATAATTAATAAAACCACATGAGAGTCCTTGGTTAATAAATGTTGTATAATATATATATATATTATACTGTTTGATATCATTTAAAATTACTATATACAATATAAAAAATTCATACTTATATTTTGAATATTTGGCATTGAATAAATATTGAGAACTTAATATATAGTTTTTTTTGCTAAAGCATTGAGACTTAAATATTTAAATTTTAAATTTGCATTGAATTTTTAAAAAGTTATTATAATTGCTAATGACTTTAATGAAATACCTGCTAAATTTTTTTTGTCACAAAAAATAATTATTCAAAGAGAAAAATACCAAAAATATTGTTTTATTAAATGATGTAAATATAACAACTATACCCCTATATTTAATTAATCTCACTTAAGAATTTAGAGTTATGTGGTGGGTAGGGCTGGACACTTTACCTGATATTCCGAATCCGTACAACGAACCGCGACCCAAGAACTTCAAACTGTAATCCAAACCGAAGATTAGCAAAAGAACGGGTATTGCAATTAGGAGATTATTGGATATCCAAACAAACGGGTAAATCCTGAAATCCGCGAATAGAATACCAAAGATAACCGAAGATATGTATAACTAAACATATATTGCTAGTTTAGTTCTCTCCATTTTTGCAAAATATTTTATATTGAATGTACAATTAAAATTTGGACAAAGTGATTTAACTACTCAATTGAAATGCATGTCAAGTTCTTATTTCGTGCAATTAACAAAAAATGCATCCAAATTAAAAAAAAAACAAGTTAGTGGTTTTTTTGTTCTTAATTTTTTTTGTCTCGAGACCGTATTAACAGTTTTATTAAAAATTAAAAATCAGTTAAGTTAAAGCTATATTTTAAAAATACAATAAATTTAAAAAATTAAAATAATTTTTATTTTTTAAAATCTAATATCTTAACTGACCCGAAATAACCAACCTACCAAACTAAAAATACTGTATCACGCGCTGAAGTGTAGAATATACCCAATGGGTAACTAAAACTGATTATCGTGTCATATTTTGCATAGTTTGATCAATTCTCTTTAAGTGCATTTAGGCATATAGGAATATGCATTTAGGGCATATTTAGGTTGCATTCCATTAACATTTTGTTCTATGTCAGGTATGGGGATGTTCATTGATGAGATTTGGA